>CM053034.1:114192760-114432760 GCA_028564925.1 Lithobates sylvaticus | reverse complement strand
TTCTTTGTGCTGCAGCCCCCCTCACCCCCCTTAATACTTACCTGAGCCCATCTGGATCCAGAGGTGATCAAATACCACCAAAAGAAATCTCTATTTGTGGGAAAAAAATTATAAAAATGAAATTTGGGTACAGTGTTGCATGAACACGCAATTGTCATTCAAAGTGCGACAGCGCTGAAAACTGAAAATTGTTCTTGGCAGGAAGGAGCAAAAGCGCCTGGTATTGAAGGGGTTAACCACTTCAGCACCGGAAGATTTGGCTGTTCAACGATCAGGCCATTTTTAGCGATACGTCACTGTGTCGCTTTAACTGAAAATTGCGCGGTTGTGCAATGCTGTACCCAAACAAAATTGATGTCCTTTTTTCCCCACAAATAGAGCTTTCTTTTGGTGACATTTGATCATCTCTGCGGTTTTAATTTTTTGCGCTATAATCAAAAAAAGAGTGACAATTTTGAAAAAAAAAAACACAATATTTTGTACTTTTTGCTATAATCAATATCTCCAATTTTTTTTTAAAAAAAAGCAAATGTTTTCCTTAGTTTAGGCCGATATGTATTCTTCTACATATTTTTGGTAATAAAAATCGCAATAAGTGTATATTGATTGGTTTGCACAAAAGTTATAGCGTCTACAAAATAGGGGAAAGATTTATGGCATTTTTATTATTTATTTATTGTTAGTAGTAATGGTGGTGATTAGTGATTTTTATCTGGACTGCAACATTATGGCGGACAGATCGGACACTTTTAACACATTTTTGGGAGCATTGACTTTTATACAGCGATCGGTGCTATAAAAATGCACTGATTACTGTGTAAATGTCAATGGCAGGGAAGGGGTTAACACTAGGGGGCGATCAAGGGGTTAACTGTGTTCCCTCATGTGTGTTCTAACTGTAGGAACACACGATCTGTCTCTCCTCACAGAACAGGGATTTGTATGTTTACACACACACACGTCCCTGTTCTGGCTGTGGTGCCCACGATCGTGCGTGGCCGGCGGTCATTGCGACCGCAGGCCACACACATTGGCACCCCCACAGTGCAGCGGGCACGCACAACTCTGAGGGCGCATGAGCGCCTGCTATCCCTGCTTAAAGGGCCGACATACAGCTACGACGGTTCGCAGGAACGTGCCGACCTGCCGCAGTCTAATGACGGCGGCTGGTCTGCAAGAAGTTAAGATGACCATAAACTGAAATTTAGCAGACACTGGACAAACTTCAATCAGTGTGTGGCCGGCCCCTTTGGTAATAGACTTCTGTTGAAGTGACAATTGACATGGTGCAGCTCCTCATCAGTGTATTCTGACAGCGACAGGTGCAGCTGTGAGAATAAAATTCTCTGGCACATAAAATTCTGCTATCTACTTTGTTTGTTTTGATGGGGGAATCAGCTATTTTTTTCATACATCACCCTGGCTGGACAAAAAGAGAAACTAACTGTGTATCACAGGTTTTATTGTCAAGCAATATTGTCAAGCGTGAGGGGAGGGATTGATGGTTGCATTAGAGGGGATATTATCAGCTTGGTTTTAGAGAGATTTGGTTTAAGGAAGTGGTGAAGACTGAAGGAGTGAGGTGAAGAGTAGAGAGATAGATTTGGGTGTGATCGGCGTAAAGATGGTATTGGAAGCCATGATGAAGGAAGGAGGTGTAGATAGAGAAGCAGACCAAGAACTGAGCCTTGGGGGACCCCTAAAAAAATAGGAAGTGGAGAGAAGGAGACAGAGTTGTAGCTAACACTAAAGGAGCGCTGTTATAGGTAGGATGAGAACCAGGAAAGAGCAGAATCTTGAAGGCCAAGGAAGTGGAGTTCATTGAGAAGGAGCGGGTGGTCAACAGTATCGAAGGCCGCAGAGAGGTCTAGCAGTAAGAGCATGTGGCCATTGGTTTTAGCAGTTAGTAAATTGTTAGTGAGTTTTAGTAGGACAGTTTCTGTGGAGTGCTGCGAGCGAAAGCCAGACTGTAGGGGGTCAAGAAGGTTGTTTTCAGTGAAGTAGGAGCTAAGAGGGTTATAGACTAAGCATTCTAAAAGATTAGAGGTGAATGAGAACAATACAGATGTTGTGTGTGGGGGCGGCGTGGGTGCGGTCTGGAGACTGTCTTTGCTTCTGCTCCAGCAAAAGTCTGATGGATGAGTAGAGGGATGATGAGGTGGAAGAAAAGGTAGAGGAAGATGTTAAGGAGGAAAAGAGAGGAGGCGTAGAGGAAAAAATTAAATGGGGATGAAGGAGGGGAAGGAGAAGTAAGAGGTCCTCCATTTTTTTTTATCAGAAAAAGTATGTTTATTGTATAAACCAGTAGATATATATCAACAATTGTACAGACTTCAAGTAAGCCACGAAATACCGGTACAAAGCAAAAACATACAATTACTGTATATATTACAGTAAGTAGTAACCCTTAACAGAGTGACCATGCAGCTCATTTTTGTTTAAGTATCATCGTATTGTGCTCCTTGAAACAACCACACCCAGAGCAGCCTATACTTCTCCTGAGCTTACCTTTGGGGTTTTCTTTGTATCCCGAACAATTCTTCTGACAGTTGTGGCAACCTTTCTTGGTCTACCTGATCTTAGCTTGGCATCAAGAGATCCCCAAATTTGTTATTGATTGTCAAGTGTTTGATCAGTACTGACTGGCATATTCTAGGTTTTGGATAACTTTTTCTATCCTTTTCTATCCTTATAAAGTTCCATTACCTTGTTACACAGGTCTTTTGACAGTTTTGTTTTCCTACCCATGACTCAGTATCTAGCCTGCTCAGTGCATCCATGTGATAGCTAACAAACTCACTGACTATTTATGCACAGACACTAATTGCACTATTTAAAAAAACACAGATGTCGAAAATGAACCTTTATTTGCCATTTTATTGCCATTTTAACCTGTCTGTGTCACCTTGTGTGTCTGTACCAAGACCAAATATTCCAGGATATGTAAACTTTTGATCAGAACCATTTGGGTGATTTCTGGTATCATTATGATTTAAAAAAAGGGCAGACATCTTTGTGATAATAAAGGGCTTCATATGATCACTATCCTTAAATAAAAGATTTTTTTTGGCATGAGTCATATTTTCAATACCATAATGCCAAAATGTCACGATTTCTGCCAGGATTTGCAAGCTTCCGAGCACAACTGTATAATGCAAGAAAATGCAGACTGGGTAAATTAAATTTGTGCTTGACTCCATTTTTAAAAATGGAGAAAAATATTGCTCATCTATATAATCCCTAAACAACTATGTTGTACACTAAGGGAAGCCATCCATGTGGAGTACTGCTGGAAGTAGTTCTTGTGAAGTCACTATATACTTTTATCAATGCATATTTACTGTCCTGAAAGAAATGTATAATAACTGGCCCACAGGCCATCGGGAGGTCATCATCACAGCTGGGGGATATTACCCATAGTCCATTTTTCCCCCACATAACATGAAAATAGTTAAAATTATGAAAGCCAATTACTTATAAGTGTTTCATTTCTTCAGCTTATTAAAGGAGCATGGCAACTTAAAAACATGCAAACTCAACACACATATAATTATCACTCGTAGTATGAATTTTGTGGCAGATGTTAAACACGTGCTTGCATTAATCTAAAACTGTACTAAAAAAAAGTAAGATCATACGCTTTGTTATATTGTGCTCTTCAAGACATGACTTTGGCGCAGCATGAAATTATACACTTAACATCATTTCTATTCAACTAAACTCTAAATCAAACCCACATTTGCATAATATTACTATACAATGTAAAGCATTTATTTCATACAAGCACCATGAGAAATGAACAGCGAGTACTCGACTCACCAGATTAGTTGCAATAGCAGAGACCAATGTAATATTTGGTTTGAAGAAGTGTTCCAATTATATTGTTAAATGTGACAAACAAATGCTAAGTAAGACTTTGTGTTTTTAAAATAAATTCTTTAAAGGGCAAACGCAGGAAAAAGTAACACTGATTACTGATCTGCTAATGCTATCCAGGGATAACTTGCTGAAATCAAAATGCTATTCACCATAAACGGAATATTATCAAAACCATTGCTGCCAGATTGATTAGGCTTCTCATAAGGGTTCTGAGCAAGCCTGAAAGATCTAGAAATATGAATTTATACTGTACATTCTTCTTTTTATCCCTAAAATGAGAATGACCCTGTAGTGGACAAACACAAGTTGGTGGTCAAACCTAGGAACACAAGGTCCTTGATTTTCAGGCATTAGGGTCATTATTGGCATGACAATACTATCAACTATGGGGATTTGGTTGTTTGCAGGATGCAAGTTAAAGTGAAGTTCTCTTGGTAAATATCAAGTTTTTCTCATTGAGTGTTCTACTAAAGGACACACACATGGTAGGAGATAGTGAACACTTTCCAGCTGTGTACTCTTTCACAAACGTGTGCATAAATGTAGCCAATAGCAACCAATAAAATAGTTATAGTATACACAATAAACCTATTGTGTAGTCTGACAAAAGAAAATTACAGCTGTAATCTGGTTGCTAAAGGCAACAAGTCTCTTTCCTCTAGTTTTTTGCAAATCTGCCCCACCATTCCATCATTGCTTGTGCCATGTAGACACCTTGGCCCCACAGAATTTATTTGCAGAGTTCAGGTCCCTTGTAGTCTGCCTCCTTCAGTGCCTGGGCTGGTGACATCACTTCCCCTTGGCGCAGGAAGGGCTCAGCTCTGCCCCCTCTCTCCTGTCAGTCATCTGGGACACGTGACAGGTCCCAGATGACTGCACGGCCAATCGCGGCGTGCGGGGCCGCTCGCGCATTCGCAGTGGGCGCCCGGCTGTGAAGCCACAGCCTGGTGCCCACAGTTGCAATGCCGGCGCCGCCGAGTGGAGGGAGCGACAAGCGGAGCTTCGACCCCCCGCATCGCTGGACCCTGGAACAGGTAAGTGTCCGATTATTAAAAGTCAGCAGCTGCAGTATTTGTAGCTGCTGACTTTTAATTATTTTTTTTAAATGGAAACTCCTCTTTAAGCTAAGTGAGCAAACATTTTTTAAAGTGCATACTATTACAAGTGGTTCTAATGGCGCAAGGATTTTTACCTTCATGTATTCTATGTCTGTGTGTAGCACTCCCCCAGCCTCCTCTAATACTTACCTGAGTCGCATCTCGATCCAGCGATGTGCATGAGAGCAATGCTCTCCCGGGTCTCTTCCTACTCCTTGGCTCCTGCTTCTGTCAATCACAGCCAGTGAGCCAATAAGGAGAGAGAGGGGGCAGGCCGAGCCACACTTCGTGTGTGAATGGGCACACAGAGCAGCAACTCGGGAGTGAGCTTGCTATGGGGGCACTCAGCAGGAGAGAGGGGCAAAGAACACTGGTAGGGGATCAGAGAAGAGAAGAATTGGGTGTTCTGTGCAAAATCACTGCACAGAGAAGGTAAGTATAACATGTTTGTTATTTTTTTTTTATCTGCTTTTAATACCACTTTAATGTCTAGGACACCAATCCTCAAACTTGTCTAAGATAAGCCCTAAGTATACTCTGGATGTTTTTCTGATATTTAGATTGTACATGTAAGATTATATTGGAGCCAATAACACTGTGTTCCCAACAGATTTACTAGAAAAAAATGCACATCTGATAATCTGAAAACCCACAAAAACAATACTCTGAAATCTTGACAAGATGGTCTGTCTATTGAAGTTCTGTGTTCCAGTAGATGTGTTCCAGTCGGTGTTTCGTGATTGTGAACAATCAGTCTTCATTGCTTTTTTAATATGAAGATTATGGTTTAGTTCAATGTTCACAGGTGTTGTTAGCGCACAAAATTCATATTATATGAGGAGACAGGCCGGCCATCAAACAGAAAATGTAAAATGAACTGCAGACTCAGAAAAAATACTCATCCTCTTCAATATAAAGCAGTTATGCGGCATGTGGGACCATCAAAGAGCCAAGAATTGGCAGCACAGAAAAGAAAAAATGTAGGCAGTAAGCTATATCCATTATAACTAGTTATTTTAGACTGCTGCTTCTCTTTAAATTTTGGAACTAAAATGTATTTTGTACATTTATCTTGTACATATTTTATAATGTTTTTTTTTACAAAACTATGGGGGGTTATTTTCGGAAAAGGCAAATCCACTTTGCACTGAAAGTGCACTTGGAAGTGCAGTCACTCTAAATCTAGGGGGTAGATCTGAAATGAGGGGAAGCTCTGCTGATTTTATCATCCAGTCATATGCAAGGTAAAATGCTGTTTTTTTATTTTCCTTGCATGTGCCCCTCGGATCTACATCAACTTTACTTCCAAGTGCAATTTCAGTGCACTTTCAAGTGCACTTGTAGTGCAAAGTGGATTTTCCTTTAGTAAATAACCCCCTATATACTTTAATTTAGTGATAGACTCATTCAAACCCTTGAGGGCAATCACATATATTGCAAGTTTTTTTTTTTTTGCAAAAGTTTATGCTTGTGTGCATCTGTTCTGTAAATACAGATCAGGGTCACACAATTTACATACCTTGGGGTGGTAATACATCGGGACCTAGGCTCTTTTATTAACCTCAACCTTAAGCCGGTAGTTGCCCACCTGACCCAAAAATGCGGGGTGTGGAAGTCCCTGCCCCTGACACCGGTGGGACGGGTAAATCTGGTAAAGATGTCGGTCCTCCCTAAGTTTACATACCTCTTTCGCCAGACCCCTGTTCATATACCTCAAAGTTTCTTCAAGAAACTTGACACTATTATCACCTCCTTCATCTGGAACGGGAAAACACCCAGAATAGCTAAAACAACGCTCCAACTACCCCTAGCACTGGGAGGGCTCGCTCTGCCATGCTTCCTCAAGTATTACTGGGCTGCAGTCCTGGTGACGCTCAAGTGGTGGCTATCCGAGACTCCAACCAACCCCGCGTCCTCCTTGGAGGCGGCGCTGGTGGGATCCCCTGAGCAGCTAAGGAACTTGATATATAGGGGCCCCCGCTCCAACCCGGCCATAACGGTGCCGATGCGTACAACACTGAAGGTGTGGGACATAGTCAACAAGAGATTAGCGAACCCAGAGAGTAGATCCCCCGCCACCCCCCTCTGGGGGAACCCTTGCCTGCCCCATTTCCACACCATCCCGGACCCCGCGGTCTGGGCTGGTCGGGGAGTCTCCACAATAGGGGACATCACCTCACGGGGGCAATTGTTGCCCTTCGATGATTTGAAGGCGCAATACGACCTCCCGAACTATATGTTCTTCAGGTTCCTTCAATTGAGACATGCCTTCCAGGCACAATTCCCCACCCCACTGATCCTGGAGAGGTCACCACTCGAGGAAACGCTGCGCTCAAAGGAAGAAAGACGCACACTTTCAACCCTGTACAACACTCTGGCTACGCAAGACACGTCTAAAGTGTCCAACCTTTTCAATCAGTGGCAGGCTGACATTGGGGAGCTCTCTGCGGAGGACTGGGAGGAGGGGATCCAACAGTATCTGCCCTTGACCATCTCAGCTAGGGACAGGTTTACTCAGATTAAGTTTCTCCACCGAGTGTATTACTCACCGGCACGGTTGGCTAAAATATATCCTGACAGACCATCCACTTGCCATAGATGTGACTCCCCAGACGCAGACTTCTTTCATGTAACTTGGTCATGCCCCCGGCTGGTTGACTACTGGAGGGAGGTATGGGCAGACATTAACAGCGTAGGAAAACTGGCGGTTCCTTTCAGCCCGATACCTTTACTTTTGGGTATATGTGACTTTCTGGAGATTACTTGGGGGAAAAAACTGTTTGTATTCTATACTACCATGTATGCACGTAAGGCCATCCTACTCCAATGGAACCAAACCCTTCCGCCCACCAAACAACTGTGGCAATCATTGATAAACACGGCTCTGCCGCTCTACAAAATGACGTATCTTGGTAGGAATTGCCCTAAGAAGTTTGGGAAGATCTGGGGAGACTGGGTGGAGGCGAAACACTTGACCATTGATTGATCCCTGTAATATAAAGTGGCCCTATGCCCCACTGGAGTGGTGACTGTGGATCCCTCGCCTACCGCGTAAATGTCTGATATCATTCTTAACTGACTGTGCACTCGCTGTCGATTAAATGTACCCTTACTGATTCTGTTCTGCCAAATTGGATGATTGTCTGTAAATCGTTTTTTATTCTCTTCTCTGACACCTGATAATGTTTGTTTGTATTTGAAACATAAAATAAAAAGTTTTTGTTAAAAAAAAAAATACAGATAGAGACCATTCCACCACACCTGCTAAGATTTTTAATAATGATAAGGTTCACTCTTTAATCTAACAGCTTGATGGGTTCCTGTCTATCAATAAGAAATACTGCAGACCTGGCATCCCTTTAAACATGTAATTATGTACATTATAACAATGTAATTAACATGCAGTGTTGTACATTTACGGATATTGAATGTAATATTGTAAGCAACAGATTGCTTTTAATTCATTCTCAAGCTCTGTTTAGACTTTAGGGAAATTGGTTGGATAAATTAATTGGAGCGACACACCAAAATATTGAAATACATACCAAAGGTTTTATTGCAAAACATGTTGTGAACTCGATAGCTAACGCATTTCGTGGGCTTCACTCCGCCCTTTCAACAGGGCTCAAGAAAATGGATGATGGAGGACTCAAGCTGAAGATGAAATTGGTATAAATGTAGACGCATGCGCGGAGGCTACCGTGGCGGTAATGTTGGGCTAGAGCTCCGCTCTGTGAGGGGAATAAACTGCGATATAAAGGCGACTCACGGACACAGAATCTTTCCGCATCTACGTCGTATCCTCCTGTGAGGTGAGAGGAACGATTATATATCAAAATGGTGTTAGGAGGTGCCCGGAACAAATCTGAAATCAACCCCCATAGCAGCGCTCAGGGGAAATGTACAGTGAAGAAGGCCCCGCTCCCCTCAGGCAATTTCACCTCAGGTGGTTTTACCTCAGACCAGAAAACTAAACTAAAGCAGCCAAAAATTATCTCCTCAGGGGACTCTGACTCTGAACCCGATTTAAACATGCAAAATACCTCACAAAAAGACTCTTCTATCCCATCCAGCATTTTGAAACAATTTGAAAGAATGCTTCATAAAGCATTACAACAAACCTCAGAGCAAATTACTAACAATCTAACTAAAGAAATTAGAGAGCTGGGGCGACGAACTGAAACATTAGAAATGAAATTAGAAGACTTTGAAATTAATACACAAGAAATTTTCACAGAAATGGAAAACCTCAAAGAGGAAAACATTACACTGCAGAACAGACTTGAAGATTTTGAGAATGGCGCCAGAAGGTCTAATCTGCGCTTCAGAGGATTACCTGGGTCAATCACAGACCTGCAATCAACTATAACAGCGCTCTGTCAGGAGCTACAACCAGCTTTACCCATTGAAAGGTTGGAGTTAGATAGAATACATAGAGCTCTTACATCCAAAAAAGCTGATGGCCCCCCTAGAGACATTATTGCAAAATTTCACTTTTATCGAACGAAAGAACAACTTCTAGAAGCAGCAAGAGAAAAGAACAATTTATCCTTTCAGGGTCACAGTTTTCAGCTTTTTGCAGACCTATCCCAATTAACAATATCCAAAAGGCGGGCAATGAAACCCCATTTATTGGAACTCCAAAATCACAACATCAAATATCAATGGGGCTTCCCATTCTCCCTGCAATTCACCCATCAAGGGACCAGATTCTCTTGTAGAACCCCTAATGAACTTCAACAAGCACTCCAAGACCTCAACCTGATTGAGGGGACACCTTCAACCTCCACTTCAAGAAGAAGATCAGCATCTGCCTCTTCCCTCCGGAACACATCCCAATCTGAGACAAGAAATGGCAACCACCATACTCACAAAAGAGGACGATTCGTATCCTCACTCCAAGGACAAGATGACGCCATGGACTAATGAAATATCCCTAGGAACTGTGCCTAGTTGACTTCGACTGATGCTACATTATACGGGAAATTAGTAATGAAATTGAATTACTGAATTTATTCCCTAAACTACAGCAAAATATCGATCTTGGTTAACCAGTAAACAGAAATTAATGGGAAAACTAAAATTTTTAAATGTTAAATTATACCCTAGCACTAAATGTCCATATTTAAAGGACACGTTTACTTACTATATTTTTGCATATTATTTTTCAAATCTAATTACTTTTTAGTAATGAAATAAAATTACTGACAAGTAAATATTTTCACTTTTTATTTTTTATTTTTATTTTTTATTTTTTATTTTTTATTTTTATTTTTTATTTTTATTTTTTTATCTTCTCCCAATAATTTTTAACCTGAACGGTTAAAATCAGTAGTTGGACTAACTACTTTATGGGAAAACAGTAATGAATTTGAATTACTGGATTTATTCCCTAAACTACTGCAAATTATCTTTCTTGGTTGACCAGTTTACAGAAATTACTGGAAAAACAAAAATTTCAAAAAGTTAAATTATACCCTATCATTAAATGTCCATATTTAAAGGACGAGTTTATTTTCTACATTTTTGCTTTTTTTTTCTTCCAATCTAATTACTTCTTAGCAATGAAATAAAATTACTAACAAGTAAATATTTTCATTTTTATGTTTTATCTTCTCCCACTTATTTTTAACCTGAATGGTTACAATTAGTAGTTGGGCTGATTACTTTATTTTCTTTGCAGCATTTTTTAGCTACAATTGTTGAACAACCTCCCTTGTTGAGAATCATTCCTAAAAATTATACTTTAATGTATTCCTTTATAAGATTTTTTTTTCTGGACTGTGTTTGCCCCACAATTTAGTTTATTTTTCTTGGTATCTCCTCACTATGGATGGACTGGTCCTCTTATTTTTAATTTGTTCTTATGTTTATTTTTATTTTCATTATTAGTTCCTTCTCCAACATAAATGATCTCAACAACAAAATCCATATACTCTTACACTCCGTAGTCATTTTTTCCCCTCCCCCTTTTTTTTAATATATATATCCTAAGGACGTATATCCTACAAAGTAATATTAGTCCTCAACATATCTACATTAAGAGGACACAATTCCCTATAATTTTATAACGACAAAACTTATTTCCTTGAAATTAACCTTTTTTTTATTTTTAAGGCGGATTCCCCATACACAGGTTTTACATGTGCCTCACCTGGCTTTCCTCAGTTCCCCATAAGAAATTGTGGGGATCTGACGAAGGTCTTCTGTTCCCTGTTGGGGGGTTTCTAACCCTGACCCCCGATCTTTTTATTCTTACATAATATTTAATTGCTTTATAACTTCTACTAAATTTTACTCTCTTTTTAAGTTAATCCACCCTACCTCTGGATACCTTTTCCTTTTCTTCATGTCCGCGAAGGCTAGGCCGAGTAGTCACTGCACCTTGACAACTAGTAAGTATAGATTGTTGTTTCAGCTGCCATGGCTCCTTTAAATATTTTATCCTTAAATGTACAAGGTCTCAATGTGCCACAAAAATGTATAAAAGCCTTTCGATCATTTCAAACTAAAAAAGCACACATTGTATGTCTACAAGAAACCCATTTTACCCCGACCTCAACTCCTAAATTTTTCAATACTTCCTATCCACAAGTATACACAGCCTCAGCGCTAACAAAAAAACGTGGTACTCTCATCGCATTCCACCATACCACTCCATTCACTAAACACTCTGAAAAAAAAAGATCCGGAAAGCCGTTACCTAATCCTAACAGGATATATTATGGACACAGCAATAACTGTGGTCTCATACTATGCGCCAGATTATGAACCTTTACCCTTTTTATCACATCTATTCCAAGTCATAAATACCCGTAAAAAGGGGATCAATTTTTGTATTTGGAGACTCCAATCAGGTTGTCTTCCCATTTCTGGACAAAACCCCCTACACCTCTTTACACTCTCAGAACAAAAAAACTTTATCCCAGCTCTTCTCTAGACACAATTTAATCGACTCTTGGAGAGAATCTAACCCAACAAGAAGAGATTACACATATTTCTCTAACCCCCACCAAACGTTTAGTCGCATAGACCACATTTTTATAACAATAGGGTTGGTACCTGAAATAATCGCATCCAACATTATCCCCATACCTTGGTCTGACCATAATGCTGTCTTTACCTCAGTGGCTTCTATTGTGCCCAAGGGGCGTGATTCTACATGGTATCTACCTGACGTATTGCTTAAACATTCCTCTCACCGCCTCACGATCCAACAGGCACAAAAAGAATACTTAACACATAACACTAGTACTGACATTTCTTCTCTTACACTATGGGAGGCCCACAAACCTGTCTTAAGAGGAATTATCCAACGACAGTCAGGAATTATTAAACGTAAAGGAATATTGCTTATGCAACAACTAGAAAAAGAGTTCAACTCATCATTTTTAGCTTTTCAAAATAATCCTACCCCTAAGGCAAAAACTCGTTTAGAAAAAGCACGATTGGAATTCAACCTTTTTCTAACCGAATCAGCTGATAAATAATTACGTAGAACCAAACATGCATTCTATAAGAATTCTAACAAACCAAGTTCATACTTATCAAGGGCATTAAATTCTATTAATAAATCCTTTAAACCTATTAGACTTAAAATAGCAGAAAATACATACACCAACAATCCCCTTAAAATTGTACAAAAATTCAGCTCTTATCTGAAAACCCTATATATGAAATCTAATACATTTAATATTGATACAGCTGATTCCTTTTTCTCAAATATTAACTTACCCCAAATGACTGAGCCCCAAATGATGTCACTAGAATAACCCATCACCGGAAATGAGGTAGCAGAAGCTATTAAATCACAAAAAATTAACAAAAGACCTGGTCCAGATGGTTTCTCGGCCCTCTATAATCGTACTTTTTCGGATTGTTTCTCCCCCTTGCTCGCAGAAGTTTTCAATGACTTATTAAAAAACAAATCTTTTAGACAAGAATCACTCTTAGCTATCATCTGCATGATACATAAACCCCAATCAGATGATACTTTAAGCTCAAATTTTCGCCCCATTTCAATGTTAAATATAGACATTAAAATACTAGCAAAACTTCTAGCATCTCGTCTGAATAAGATCATTGGTACCCTTGTGCATAGAGACCAAGTAGGTTTCATACCCTCCTGACAGGCTAGTGATAATGTACGTAGAGCGACCCTTCTAGCACATATAGCCAAAAAATGCCATATTCCTGCCTGATTTCTCTCACTTGACATCAAAAAAGCTTTTGACTCTATCTCATGGCCATATTAGACTTATACACTACAGAAATGGGGGTTTGGCCCAAATTTACAAATTGGATTATTGCATTATACAATGAACCAAAGGCTTACGTCAAATATGCTGGGTACAAATCCAACTTTTTCAACATAGAAAGAGGCACGAGACAAGGCTGCCCACTATCACCTTTATTATTTTCCCTCCTAATAGAACCACTTGCACAAGCAATTAGAACAAACCCCAACATAACTGGAATTGAAATAGGAGGTTATCAACACAAACTTTGTCTTTTTGCAGACGATATCCTCCTATTTCTTTCCTCTCCACAAGTATCAGGCCCAAACCTCATTCCTACTCTTAATATATTTGCAAAAATTTCTGGATTATATATAAATCCCAAAAAATGCCTAGCACTAAATGTATCTCTTTCCAACATAGAACTGAACTCAGCAAACATTTGCCTCCCTTTTACTTGGTCAGACAGATCAATCCCATATTTAGGAGTTCATCTAACAGCATCTTTAGAGGATCTATTTAAAATTAACTATCCCCCATTGTTGAAAAAGCTTTTTAACTTAATGAACTCATGGTCTCATCTTCCATTGTCGTGGTTCGGAAGAATCAACTCTGTAAAAAATGACGATATTACCAAAACTACTCTATTTATTTAGAGTACTACCAATACCTATCCCAGCTTATCACTTAAGAATAATACAAAGGAAAGTGTTGTCATTTATATGGGGAGCCTCCAAACCGAGAATACAGTTGCACACATATATCTCCCCAAGCTTAACGGAGGTCTAGGCTGTCCCAATTTTGAATACTACTATAGAGCTGCACATATAGCGAGTCTTGCTAAATACCATGCATGTCAAGAAACCCCATTATGGGTATCAATTGAAGCCACGGAATGTGATCCTTTTCCAATATCCAATTTATTATGGATCTCATCAAAAGGCCGCAAAGACCTAAAAAATCCCATTACCAAACATTATATATCCCTTTGGGATAGATTCAAAAAGAGCAATCAATTACAATTTTTACACAATCCATTATTGTCATTTTATAGAAACCCTGCCTTCTATCCAGCGTGGGTGTCCCCTAAATCTTTCAAAGAATGGATATCCCGAAACGTTCTAAATATGTATAAATTTATACAATTGTCATTTATCCCTTTTACCACCCTTTGCGAAAAATATGGTTTACCACAATCGGAATTATTCAGATATCTCCAAATCAAAAAAAATGTTACACCCTTAGTCAACACATATGTCCAGTTTTGAAAACATTTGTACAAAGGACCCCCAAGCTAGAGGAACACTATCTACCATATATTCTCACTTACTGGTCTATTCCAATAAAAATAACCCGCCTTATGTCCAGAAGTGGGAAGAAGACTTAGAGCGTACACTAGATATTTCTGATTGGAACCAAATATGGTTCACAATTAAAACAGCTTCTCCTAATGTATTAGCGGTTGAAGCTAATTATAAAGTGATGACAAGGTGGTATTTGGTTCCATCTAGAGTGGCAAAATATGTACATAACTATCTGGCACAATGCTTCAGAGGCTGCTCAGATTTGGGCACATTTTTTCATATCTGGTGGACATGTACATTGGCACAAACATTTTGGAGGGAAATATTCATAATTGCAACTAAACTGCTTGGTAAAACAGTTCCTGTTGATCCAGCAACAGCATTACTCAATTTGAAGCCTGAATTCATAACATATTCCCAATTTAAGTCGTTAGTACAACTCTTCACTGCAGCTAAACAAACTTTAGCAAAGGCTTGGAAAACTCCAACATTAGTTCTAAATGAAACGAAAGCCAAAATGAATTATTCTATGACCCATGCCAAGATGATAGCTATCGAAATGGACTGGATCCCCAGTTTTGAAAAGATTTGGCAACCTTGGATTACATATACCACGCCAACCCTTGACAAAAATGTGCTGCTGCCATGGTAGCTCAAGTGATAAATAGTAATCATTAAACTGGTTTAACTCTGGTTGTAGTGGTGACTCTCGGCCTGGCCTCGCGGACTCCCCTCTTCTTCTCTTCTAACTTCTATACTCTCTTCTTCCCCCTTTTCCTACTCGCCTTCTTTCTCACTCCTTATAACTATTTCTTTGTACTACCCTCCCTTATGATTTTGAAGCTCTATATTTTATTTAAATGACAATCTCTTTGCTTGCCTAAGAAACAAAATGAGGCAACAATCTTTATAAATTTACAATATTTAAATTTTTTTTTCTAGGGAATATAATACTGTATTATAATCTTCCTTTTTTTTTTTCACCATTTCACATGTTTTATTACTTATCGTTATTTATATTGTCCCATTTCACTATATATGATTGTATATCTATACAGTAACAAACGAGCTTCCCTATATTGAATGTGTTGTAATCTTTCTATGTTACTTGTATACATTCCTTGTACTCAAATAAAATACCTTTGACAAGAAATTGGTATAAATATATGCAAAAATATTAGTCTATCAGCAGCAAATGAATGCAGCAAGACTTTAGGAAAGGAAAGGGAATCAACAACAAGAGCAAGGGGATGAGGACTTCTGTCCAGTGATGGAATTCTGCTACCGTAGTTACAAGGAAGAGAAATATACTTTTTTAGGTAACATCAGAAGCTTATGTCAGGCTGCAGAGTAAGGCCGAAAGACACTTATAATTAATTTGCAAAAACAGATTATGCTGTAACTATGTCTTTTAGAATATTTTTGAATTCATGTTTAGTATCCATAAACTGGAGGTAAATATTCAGGTCCCCCACAAGATTGTAAACGGTCAGTATACATCACAGAGACCTCAAAACATTCCATTCTGCCCACCAGCAACTGTTATAAAAACACAAGCAGGAATAATATTGTAGATTCAAAACGATGCAGCTTCTTTGTAGAAAACAAGGAGGTAAAAAGTTATAAATAGCCAAGATGTTTTCTTTCTCCCCATTTATAGTCCTGAGAACAACTTCTTGAGAAACACTGAAAAAAACCCGGACATATGACAAAAGAGTGAATTCTTGCGAACAAATGTTAAAACTGTACATAAAATGCCCATTTTAATATGGGTTGCTTGTAAAAACCGAGGCAAAGCAGATCATTAAAACGTCAGGCTTGGGGCACAGTGGAAATAAAATGCCTGTACTGCAGAGTAAACACTGAGCACTTATATAATTATTTCCTCTTGTTTTATTAACACTTCTGCTGCCAGAGGGCCCTTTAATGCATTACTTCACGGGGCACCCCTTTAAAACAGATTACTGCCTTATTTTGTGGCATTTTTTGAGCTGTTTTAATGTTATTAATGGTTTTACTGTTTAGGCCCAAACTCTGCTGTAGTTTACTCTTACCTCACTTCTCCACATAAGACCAATCAGGTCAGCATCACTGGGACCATAGGCAGTATATATGAAAGTGTCTCTGTTGTATGCAACAGGTAGAACCTCATTTTCATATATTTAACACATTATAGAGAAAAGGGCTACAATAAGCAACAAAATAGGTACCATCTGGAGCCTACCATCCATTAACCAGGGTGGGTTTATTTATGAAATAGGCAATTACTTTATTTTATCACAGTTCAATGTATTATTATTATTATAATTTTTTTTCTTTTCTGTAAACTAGTAATCCCGCCACTCCTCCTGTAATGGAGATAAAGCCTGGCAGGGAAAGCCAGTGGCCAGGGGTGGGGGAAGACAGTGATTATCGCTAGCGGCTATAGCGGCAGCTATAGCAGCAGTTGCCATAATTGAATCCAGTAGGCTGGTTGTACCCAAGTTGATCGATCAATCAATTTGGTACATTCATTCTGTCCATTAAGGATTCGAATCTTGGTCAGTCCTTCTGAACTGCCCGAGATTCGAACTATGTATGGCTGGCCTAACACAGGAAGTAACTACTAACAGGATTACCGGGATAATAATAAATTCACCTTAAGGCCTCTTGCACACTGGACATTTGCTAAGTCTTCTAGACTTTCCTCCTGACAGAAGAGTTTTGGCAGAAAAAACTCTTGTCGCTTGTACATTTGTGTAACGTGTTCAGACACGTCAAGTGCTTGGATTTTAATTCATTTCATTGGCAAGAATATTTTTTTCTGGCCACTGAAATTAATTACTGCGCAAGCCCTAAATACATCTAGTGCTTAGACGCATTAAGAAATTCTTTGGCTTTTTGTCTTCCCCCCCAAACTCCCCTGCATCTTAACTCCTCTAAATGCCCATGTGTGCAAGCACACAAAGGCTAACATGCAGGGGCATTTAGAGGCAGGGAAAAAAATGCCATGTGCCCCTAGAAGCAGCATAAAAAATGTCCAGTGTACATGAGGCCTTAGGAAAGGATACATACAAAAAAATTGCATTAATTATTTTATCCCCCAGAAGAATGCAAAGCATTGCACCCGTGATCAGTGGATCATGGATCAATGTCAATGCACTGTCAATCCCTTTTGCCTCCAAATTGATATAGCCACAATTTTTTATAAATATGATTCAGAATCTGCAGTTCATGTAAATAATATACATTTGTTTAATTAAACTAGCCTCAAACCTGCACAATTCAAATGGAGCAAATAATGAACAAATGCATAAGCAGATGTTACTTATGGTTATTACATTGGAATCAATCAGTAAATCCAGACACTTACTGTAGTTACATGCTTATAAGCAAAAAACAGGGGCTCTAACCCTTCCTCGTCCCTAATTTTCAATTGGTTAGTAAATCCTCCCGTCATGCTAAAAGACTGATGAAGAGGTGAAGGGGATAAGGTTATCCTCACATTCACAGGAAAATTCAAGATTTGCATACCCTTTCAGTTACTTATACCTCTGAATTGATTGATCATTTTGACATGCAGTGTTCATTGAAGGTAACCTTTGCGTATATATTTTTTTCCTTTCCAATTCACTCGAGTTTGTGACAAGTTTACTTTAAAATATTATTACCAGTACATAATTATGATAACACTGTTTACCTTTCCATCCAATCTGTAATTAATGTCAAAGTCTCAAGAAAATGAGATCTTGACAGCTTTTAACCAGCATGTAACACAATATAGCAAGATCATGAACATTACAGTATGCCACAAAAAAAGAGTATTTTCAGAACGCAATAATAGTCTTTTATTGGTATAATAACATAATAATGAGTACTGTATATGTGACCTTACTCAATACAGTAATGAAAAGGTGTTACAAAAAAGTACATTAATTCAGAGTAACCAATCAGAAATCTTATTGTCAGTGATCCTGTTATAATAATTTTATTATTCACATTTATGTTTTTTTGTACTGTTTCTTTTGTAATTGTGTTGACATACTAAAGAGTGCATTAAAGCAGTTTTAAACCCAAAACCTAAAATGTAATGTATTGCAGCTTACCAATAAATAGATGTGGTGACTGCATTTGTTGTTTTTTTTTTAAGGCTTTTCCCCCTCTGTTTTCACCAGATGATCTGGCCAGTAACAAACCTGTATTAGAGTGCCCCCACTCTGCATGAAGAAGCACAGAGAGCACAACAGGGGCAGCATTGTCGGGGGGAATGGGGCGCAAGTTGTACCTGCAGATTTTAATACACAATGCTGAACTCCAGATCACACTTCATAATCAGTTGCAGTAACACTTTTTACCTTTTTAGAATAAAGGTTTTACATGAATAAATATAAGATGATCATTTTAATCACCCATATCAGTAGTAAATGGTTTGCCTTATCTCTGTAATACATCTCTCTATCTCTGTAATACGTCAAGAGGAGAGCTTGTTCTTTTGAAAAATAGCAGACTTACTGGCAGGATCACCAGATGAAAATAGGAGAAGGAAAAAAAAAGAAGAGAAGAAAGAAAGTCTGAAGGAAACAAATGCAGCCACCACATTTAAGAACTAGTAAGCTGCAATATAGTAAATGTTTGCTCTTTGGGTTTAAAACTGATTTAATTATTACTAATTTGTGGCCTGATATTAATAATTGTACTATTTGCTATTTTTTCCATGAAGTCACTGAAACTTGTGTATGAAACCATGTAAATCTGTTTAGAGATGCCTCCACAATCACAGCTCTTTCTCTCTTTTTTTAATCAGCTCCATACATACAGCTGTAACAATAAATAAAAAAATATCAGCAGGAAAATATGCTAGGTATGATGTAAAACAAATAAAGTTTGTGTTATGTTAAGTGTCCTATGCTGCCTACACAGCAGAGGAGAAATATGCAGGCGGAAAGAAAAATCCACAGTGTCCTTTTTGGAATTGCTATAAAACTGACAGCTGAATAAAATGATTGCTGTATTAATTGTGCTGGAAAATTTCACTGTAGAGATGTATTTAATTTGCATTTACCTGTTTTAGATGACAATTCATATATGAAGAGGCAGACATTTTCAGATGTCAGTCATGAATTATCTGTGGTTTTAAAATGTTTGGATGAGAGTGGTGCTGTTTATTTGACACAAGACCCAAGGCCAGGTTTCAGTTACAGTATATACTCCTGGTCCCTTCTTAAAATATATATCATATAATCACACATCTTTGGGATGCACAGTTTACATGAAAACTTTTATGTTATGCATGCTAACCTTAAAAAAAGGTATATTATATATATATATATATATATATATATATATATATATATATATATATATATATATATTTATACAGTCAGGTCCATAAATATTGGGACATCGACACAATTCTAATCTTTTTGGCACTATTCACCACCACAATGGAATTTAAATGAAAAGAACAAGATGTCTTTTAACTGCAGACTTTCAGCTTTAATTTGAGGGTATTTACATCCAAATCATGTGAATGGTGTAGGAATTACAACAGTTTGTATATGTGCCTTACACTTTTTAAGGGACCAAAAGTAATGGGACAATTGGCTGCTCAGCTGTTCCTTGGCCAGGTGTGTGTTATTCCCTCATTATCCCATTTACAAGGAGCAGATAGGTCCAGCGTTCATTTCAAGTGTGCTATTTGCATTTGGAATTTGTTGCTGTCAACTCTCAATATGAGATCCAAAGAGCTGTCACTATCAGTGAAGCGAGCCATCATTAGGCTGAAAAAACAAAACAAACCCATCAGAGAGATAGCAAAAACATTAGGTGTGGCCAAATCAACTGTTTGGAACATCCTTAAAAAGAAAGAATGCACCGGTGAGCTCAGCAACACCAAAAGACCCGGAAGACCATGCAAAACAACTGGATAGCAGGAGAATTATTTTCTTTCCCTGGTGAAGAGAACACCCTTCACAACAGTTGGCCAGACCAAGAACACTCTCCAGGAGGTAGGTGTATGTGTGTCAAAGTCAACAATCAAGAGAAGACTTCACCAGAGTGAATACAGAGGGTTCACCACAAGATGTAAACCATTGGTGAGCCTCAAAAACAGGAAGGCCAGATTAGAGTTTGCCAAACAACATCTAAAAAAGCCTTCACAGTTCTGGAACAACATCCTATGGACAGGTGAGACCAAGATCAACTTGTACCAGAGTGATGGGTAGAGAAGAGTATGGAGAAGGAAAAGAACTGCTCATGATCCAAAGCATACCATCTCATCAGTGAAGCATGGTGGTGGTAGTGTCATGGCGTGGGCATGTATGGCTGCCATGGAACTGGTTCTCTTGTATTTATTGATGATGTGACTGCTGATAAAAGCAGTGGGATGAATTCTGAAGTGTTTCGGGCAATATTATCTGCTCATATTTAGCAAAATGCTTCAGAACTCATTGGACGGCGCTTCACAGTGCAGATGGGCAATGACCCAAAGCATACTGTAAAAGCAACCAAAGAGTTTTTTAAGAAAAACAAGTGGAATGTTATGCAATGGCCAAGTCAATCACCTGACCTGAATCAGATTGAGCATGTATTTCACTTGCTGAAGACAAAACTGAAGGGAAAATGCCCCAAGAACAAGCAGGAACTGAAGACAGTTGCAGTAGAGGCCTGGCAGAGCATCACCAGGGATGAAACCCAGCGTCTGGTGATGTATAAACGTTCCAGACTTCAGGCTGTAATTGACTGCAAAGGATTTGCAACCAAGTATTAAAAAGTGAAAGTTTGATGGATGATTGTTAATCTGTCCCATTACTTTTGGTCCCTTAAAAAGTGGGAGGCACATATACAAACTGTTGTAATTCCTACACCGTTCACCTGATTTGGATGTAAATACCCTCAAATTAAAGCTGAAAGTCTGCAGTTAAAGCACATCTTGTTCGTTTCATTTCATTTCCATTGTGGTGGTGTATAGAGCCAAAAAGATTAGAATTGTGTCAATGTCCCAATATTTATGGACCTGACTGTATATATATATATATATATATATATATGTATATATATATATATATATATATATATATATATATATATATATATATATACACTGAGCAAAATTATAAACGTAACACTTTTGTGTATGCCCCTATTTATTATTAGCTGAACGCAAAGATCTACAACTTTTTTGTATCTACACAAAAGGCCTATTTCTCTCAAATATTGTTCACAAATCTGTCTAAATCTGTGTTAGTGAGCACTTCTCATTTGCTGAGATAATCCATCCACCTCACAGGTGTGGAATATCAAGATGCTGAGTAGACAGCATGATTATTGAACAGGTGTGCCTTAGGCTGGCCCCAATAAAAGACAGCTCTAAAATGTGCAGTTTTATTGTATTGGGGGGTCCGGGGGGTCAGAAAACCAGTCAGTATCTGGTGTGACCACCATTTGCCTAACGCAGTGCAACACATTTCCTTTGCATAGAGTTGATCAGGTTGTTGATTGTGGCCTGTGGAATGTTGGTCCATTCCTCTTCAATGGCTGTGTGGATAAGTTGCTGGATATTGGCAGGAACACGCTGTGCTATACACCGATCCAGAGCATCCCAAACATACTCAATGGGTGACATGTCCGATGAGTATGCTGGCCATGCAAGAACTGGGATGTTTTCAGCTTCCAGGAATTGTGTACAGATCCTTGCAACATGGGGCCGTGCATTATAATGCTGCAACATGAGGTGATGGTCTTGGATGAATGGCACAACAATGGGCCTCAGGATCTCATCACGGTATCTCTGTGCATCCAAAATGCCATCAATAAAATGCACCTGTGTTTGTTGTCCATAGTATACGCCTGCCCATACCACAACCCCGCCGCCACCATGGGCCACTCAATCCACAACATTGACATCAGCAAACCGCTCACCCACACAACACCATACACGCTGTCTGCCATCTGCCCTGTACAGTGAAAACCGGGATTCATCCATGAAGAGATCACCTCTTCAAAGTGCCAAACGCCATCTAATGTGAGCATTTGACCACTCAAGTCAGTTTCGACAACAAACGGCAGTCAGGTTGAGACCCCGATGAGGACAATGAGCATGCAGATGAACTTCCCTGAGATGGTTTCTGACAGTTTGTGCAGAAATTCTTTGGTTATACAAACCAATTGTTCCAGCAGCTGTCTGGGTGGCTGGTCTCAGACGATCATGGAGGTGAAGATGCTGGATGTGGAGGTCCTGGGCTGGTGGGTTACACGCGGCCTGAGGTTGTGAGGCCAGTTGGATGTACTGCCAAATTCTCTGAAACGCCATTGGAGATGGCTTATGGTAGAGAAATGAACATTCAATTCAAGGGCAACAGCTCTGGTGGACATTCCTGCAGTCAGCATGCCAATTGAACGCTCCCTCAAAACTTGCGACATCTGTGGCATTGTGTTGTGTGATAAAACTGCACATTTTAGAGTGGCTTTTTATTGTGGCCAGCCTAAGGCACACCTGTGCAATAATCATACTGTCCAATCAGCATCTTGATATGCCACACCTGTGAGGTGTATGGATTATCTTGGCAAAAGAGAAGTGCTCACTAACACAGATTTAGACAGATTTGTGAACAATATTTGAGAGAAATAGGCCTTTTGTGTACATAGAAAAAGTCGTAGATCTTTGCGTTCAGCTCATGATAAATAGGGGCAAACACAAAAGTGTTGCGTTTATAATTTTGCTCAGTATATATATATATACAGTGCCTTGAAAAAGTATTCATACCCTTGAAATCTTTCGCTTCACAATTATGTGTCACTTTGTGTTGGTCTGTCACATAAAATCCCATTTAAATACATTTACGTTTTTGTTGTAACATGACAAAATATGGAAAATTTCACGGGGTATGAATACTTTTTCAAGGCACTGTATATTCCAATATATCCTCTATTCTCATTGAATTGTGCCAGAAAGGTCAGACATAACTATAAAGTAGGCCTTGAGTTTCAACATTGACATCAGCAAACCGCTCACCCACACAACACCATACACGCTGTCTGCCATCTGCCCTGTACAGTGAAAACCGGGATTCATCCATGAAGAGATCACCTCTTCAAAGTGCCAAACGCCATCTAATGTGAGCATTTGACCACTCAAGTCAGTTTCGACAACAAACGGCAGTCAGGTTGAGACCCCGATGAGGACAATGAGCATGCAGATGAACTTCCCTGAGATGGTTTCTGACAGTTTGTGCAGAAATTCTTTGGTTATACAAACCAATTGTTCCAGCAGCTGTCTGGGTGGCTGGTCTCAGACGATCATGGAGGTGAAGATGCTGGATGTGGAGGTCCTGGGCTGGTGGGTTACACGCGGCCTGAGGTTGTGAGGCCAGTTGGATGTACTGCCAAATTCTCTGAAACGCCATTGGAGATGGCTTATGGTAGAGAAATGAACATTCAATTCAAGGGCAACAGCTCTGGTGGACATTCCTGCAGTCAGCATGCCAATTGAACGCTCCCTCAAAACTTGCGACATCTGTGGCATTGTGTTGTGTGATAAAACTGCACATTTTAGAGTGGCTTTTTATTGTGGCCAGCCTAAGGCACACCTGTGCAATAATCATACTGTCCAATCAGCATCTTGATATGCCACACCTGTGAGGTGTATGGATTATCTTGGCAAAAGAGAAGTGCTCACTAACACAGATTTAGACAGATTTGTGAACAATATTTGAGAGAAATAGGCCTTTTGTGTACATAGAAAAAGTCGTAGATCTTTGCGTTCAGCTCATGATAAATAGGGGCAAACACAAAAGTGTTGCGTTTATAATTTTGCTCAGTATATATATATATACAGTGCCTTGAAAAAGTATTCATACCCTTGAAATCTTTCGCTTCACAATTATGTGTCACTTTGTGTTGGTCTGTCACATAAAATCCCATTTAAATACATTTACGTTTTTGGTTGTAACATGACAAAATATGGAAAATTTCACGGGGTATGAATACTTTTTCAAGGCACTGTATATTCCAATATATCCTCTATTCTCATTGAATTGTGCCAGAAAGGTCAGACATAACTATAAAGTAGGCCTTGAGTTTATATACATTGTTGCCTGTAGGGGATTAGGGGATACTCAAGACAAAACATATTTTGGGTTAGGTAAGCATTTAAACTCCTGTCAGTTTATTTGTTGTCTGTGTTCCATTGAGGAAATTGAATTTCTTCTGCTGTCCTGGAGATGCAATAGGTAGTGGAAGGTAATATCTATAAAATTATGAGAAATACTCGTTTAGTTATCCCTGGAACAGATGTCTATATTGGAACATTTTCCCTCACCTTTTGTGCTGGTAACAACATTTTGGATTTCCCATGAATTTTTGTTCCAGTTACATTTGGTCACCAGGCACACAAAGAAAGCAATGCTTCTCAGTGGGAACAAAGGCCCACTAAAAACTTGGGGTTCTTCTCATTCCCTTCTCCATCCAAAAGCAATACACTATAACTACACTTAACTATTCATAAAATCATGAATGCACTCACAGACTTAAGCCAGCTATAGACCACGGGTTGCAGGAAAGAAAATCGCTCACTTGCCCATCAGCACAGTCAGTGTTGATGGAGGAATCCCTCCTGTGGATCTATTGTGTTCTCCTGGATTAATGCAGGTGGTCAGATAATATTGCTAGCTTCTGTGTTCTTCACCTATAGCACCCCCATTTTCCATTAGGAAAGCAGGCCTACCGGTACTTTGTTGCTCCCAGGGGTTATGCACAATGCTTTAATGCCTGGCCACCACACCATGGCAGGCATGAATTGAGCAAATCAAAGTGTAATTGCGGTTGGCAGACAGGCAGAGTGGTTTAATAACAATTCAGATACACAGTGAGCAAGGTTCAAAATAGTCAGGGTCAAAATCCGAAGTCAAAAGGCAAGCAGGGTTCAGAGATCAGTCAATATCTGATTCAAGGTCATCAATGAGGGAGTCCAATTTGGTAGAGCAGGGCTGACAAACAGGGAGCTTGAAAAAGTATAACAAATGCAATATCACAAGCATGAGACTGCAGGCTTGGCTGGCTAGGTTTGGTCTCCACCCAGAACTGACCCCATCAATTGCTTTGCAAGTGGACAGGCAGACAGGGATGTATCATAGCCAAAACCAGGATGCTGCACCGAGACCAGCAGCTATCAAAGAACAGGAGCCTTAACATGCTCCTTACACACAGTAATTCCTGCTAGTGGCTATAATCGACACTAGCAATAATCACATGTAAAATCTGCCAGACTGGTTGTACCCAAGTTGATCAACTGATCAACATGGGTACAATCAGCCTGCCTATACAAGGTTCGAATCTCGGCCAGTCCCTGCTGAAACGGCTGAGATTCTAAGTTTCTATGGCCGGCTTAACAGCATGGAAAATACCTAATCACAAGTCAAGAGAACGCTCCCACCCTTTTTATCCATGGTCATTGGTATGGTGTGACAGAAGGCACCACCATGCAACCATGAAGGAGAGTTGTAGATGACATCACTGGCATCTGCATCTCATTTTTCCATTTCTCCATTCATTTCCTAATGTTGTCAAGCATGTATTTCAGGGAACCTCCACCTCCATTAGTCCCAAGAGGCCACTATCCCTGTGTAATGTGCAGAGCTCCAGAATGCCAACAGAGGCTGGAAGTGCTCCCTTCCCAGAGGCAGACCCTTTACACCACCACAAAGCCTGAGGCTAGAGCCTCTTCATCCTCTGCCTCAGACCTTTCCTGATTGTATGGAATGATAAAAAGTCATAGCATATGTGGGAAAGTTAATTGTCTATGGAAGTTTTTTTTTTATTCTTTATGTTTATACAGCAAAGGTATGATGGCATCTGCATCACTTCATATATAAATATCAGCTTGCACTTATCAGCATATGTGCTGGTTAAAATAGAAAGGGATCTTCTGTGAGTTTGATCATTTGAGCCTTGATGATCAGAAGCATTCATGTACAGAGACTACTATTTACCACAAAAGGTTCAAAATTATTTTAGAAAAAGGAAAATTCTAAATAATATCGTCATATATAAAACCCTTTTTTGTTTAATTTTACTCCCTTAATCTGAATCTGATTAATATTTGATGTGTGTTTAGCTGTACACTAGACCTAACTAAAAGCATGTTAGTATTGTTATATCCAAAACCAATTTTGTGTTTCTTATGTTAAACAAATTAAAACCTAGCTATAAAATAATGCATTTGACACAAGAGGCAGAGAAACAGAACCTGATCTAAAGTGCTTATAGTCGGCAAACACAACCCAATGATCCGACAATCATTAGGTTTATATCATAGCACTTAAAATGTCATTCCAATGCTGATAAGCTTCATGCACCGACCACTGGAACTGCAGGGGTTATTTGACCCTAAATTACTATTAAAACCTGCATGCAAAGAATCAATAGTAATCAAAAAGGTAGGTCTGAGTTGGTAAGGGCAGAACTCCCGCAGTTTAAAATAACCAGCATCTCACTGCAAGGCCTCTCTCATTTAATGGATTTGCATGTACTTAGAACTCCAGACTCTCTTATCAATAAAGGATTCGGGTTTCGTTTTTCAGATGTGTCTCCTTTACCATTTAAGTGGTAATTCAAGTAAGAGTCATCTTTTTTAATTCCTCAAATAAGTGTCATTTTAGACTCTACACTTTAGCATTTAGTAATTGCTTAAAAGAAAAAAAGTAGACTATTGTGTAGTATTCTATTTATAATTCATTCTTTTTTTAAAACAAACCGGGGAAATTTTCAGTGGATTTAACCTTTTAGTAAACACAAGTGATGAAATTTGCTGATGTTTCTAAAAGTCATAGATAAGAGCACCACTGAATAATCTAGCCATACATGAAAAGGTCAGGCTATCTGACCCTACTTTGGGATCAGACTTGAGTGGTCCATTATTTACCTGTATAGGGAAATAGTTCAGTGAACCTTGACAAACTTCCTAACAGTGAGAAGATGAAGAACAATTATTGAATATGGGGTGGAGAGGGTGGAACTGCCATCTTAGCAACACAAAAGGTTGCTATAAGGCCTGGGGACAGGCAAGGGTCCATGGGCAAAGGGACTGGACTGCATGGTTTTGCCTACCTGCCAAGTTATCCCCTTATAATGAATTTGCCCTAGGGGCCTTTGCTGGCATCGGGATTTCTCATGTCACTCAACAGAGTCAAAACAAATACCAGTACCATCATGTTATATTATACAAGTAAATAGCCACTGACACTAATTTTCTTTCACAGAGGGGCGGCGGTGGACGTGGTATACTTGGATTTTGCAAAAGCGTTCGATACAGTTCCCCACACACGGCTCATGTGTAAGGTAAAGTCTACAGGCTTGGAAATATGAGTTTGTAAATGGATAGAAAACTGGCTAAATGACAGAATTCAGAGAGTAGTGGTTAATGATTCTTATTCTGAATGGTCTAAGGTTATCAGTGGTGTGCCCCAAGGTTCAGTGCGGGGACCCTTACTTTTTAATATCTTTATAAATGATATTGGGTCTGGGATCAAAAGTAACATTTCTGTCTTTGCAGATGATACCAAGCTATGCAGTGGAATAACCTCCTCACGTGCCAAATTGTCTCAAATTTACAAGCCAACCTCAATGCACTGTCTAATTGGGCGACTATGTAGCAGATGAGGTTTGATGCTGATAAATGTAAAGTTATGCACTTGGGGGCTAAGAATATGCATGCATCATACATGCTAGGTGGAGTACAACTTGGGTAATCCGTAGTGGAGAAGGATCTGTGGGTTTTGGTAGATCATAAGCTCAATAATAGCATGCAATGCCAAGCTGCGGTTTCCAAAGCGAGCAGTGAAGTGAACTTGGTGTTGAGTTATTCACTTTACGGTCAACACAGACGATAAGGGGGCACTCTTTACGTCTAGAGGAAAAGAGATTTCATCTCCAAATACGGAAAGGTTTTTTCACAGTAAGAATAGACCTCCCTGCAGAGGTTGTTTTGGCTAGCTCAGTAGATTGCTTTAAGAAAGGCCTGGATACTTTCCTAAATGTACATAATATAAAGGGGTACTAACATTTATAGGTAAAGTTGATCCGGGGAAAATCCGATTGCCTCTTGAGGGATCAGGAGGGAATTTTTTCCCCTGCTATAGCAAATCGGAGCATGCTCTGCTGTTTTGTTTTTGCCTTCCTCTGGATCAACTGTGGGTATAGAATTGGGTATATTGGATTGTACGATATTTATTTATTTTTTTATGGTAGAAATTGATGGACTAGTGTCTTTTTTCAACCTAACTAACTATGTAACTATGTAACTATCTAGCCACCAACCACTCATATAAGGTGGTACCTTTTTCCTAATAACTACCAACATAAGATGACCACCAAGAACCACCTTCCTCTCCAATGACTGCCAAAATCAAAAATAAATAAAACGTTTTGCCTTTACTTACACTTTAAAGGAGCATTTACATTGAGCACCAATGTAACAAGGGCATTAATACTTATCAGCAATGTAAATGGACTTTTATTGAGGGGTATCCTTTTCACTGGCCACTAATTTACAAGAAGTTTATATTAATGGGGAATCCATTATTCATCAATGTGAAAGTATTTAAAATAGGAGAGATGCATAGTGCATCACAGAAAGCATAGATCCAAAAAGGAGTGCAATTTAGGGTGCTGGCAAACAGCAATAAAGGGGCCTATTATTAGGGAAGCAAAATGCCCAAGGCTGTGGAGATCTCACTTAAGAGGGAATGCATGAAGAAGGATTAGGGGCCCAATTAAAATGTTGCTATAATGCCCTGTGATTTGTAGTTATGTGCAGATTGCTTCTGCATGAATGATAAACAAGCCAACATTGAGCAGAACAGTTGTATACTATCTTTGCACTTATCAGTCATTGGTAAATAAGATCTAAAGCTAATTTTCTTGGACAATAACTGTCCAAAAATGTAATAAAAATATTTCATAATAAATTTTGATCCACCCCAGTTACTGTCAGACTGTGGTCAAAAACATGATTTATTCTACCATAACAAGTAACAATCACATTTCAGTTTAACAAAGATTTCAAAGAAGTCAAGTCATACTCACTACTAAATGTGACTGATTCACTAAAAACTAACAAAAATTATCTATTCCATTTTTTTTTTATTTATTAAATTTTTGTTGTTAGAGTGCTTCTTAATTTTTTCACGATCTATATTTCTCAGGCAAATATTTGTTGCATATGAAATTAGTAATATCACCAACTAATGAACCATTTGCTACTGCTAATACAAGTGCAGTGTTAATATGCTTATTAGATTTCATAAATAATGCACTATATATTATTATATGTAACAAAATGCATATTGGTCTAAATTGATGAAGAAATTACATTTTTCAGAAAGTAAAAAATATATATATATTTTTTTCCAAATTGTCTACCTTTTTTCGTTTATAGATTAAAAAATAAAAAACATAGAGGTAATAAAATACCACCAAAAGAAAGCTCTATTTATGGGTAAAAAAAACATACATTTTGTTTGGGTACAGCATTGCATTATCGCACAATTGTCAGTTAAAGTAACACAGTGCCGCATTGCAAATAATGGCCTGGTCAGGAAGTGGGTAAATCATCTGGAGTTGAAGTGGATTTTAGGCAGATAATAATGCCTTATTGCATCTATGCTAAACAAAAAAGCTCACTGCTAGAACTACTGCATTCTTTGCATATACCCTGATTTCTTGACTTAGGCCCCATACACATAGGCCGAATGTTGGGCAGAGTATTGCAGCCGGTCTGACAGAACCTGGCCCTTCAACCGGCTTCTGTCAAAGGGGCATGACTGATAAAGGTCTGCCAGCCAGCTCCCAATCAGTGTGCCATCCCCCTGGCAAAACACAATAGAACAGCAGGGGAGATCGCTGTTATTTTTATTTTTTTTTCATTTCGCCTGCTGGGTTGTACGTAAAAAAAAACCTAGCAGTGTGTACTAGACTTGTGTGTACTAGACTTGTGTGTACTAGACTTGTGTGTACTAGACTTGTGTGTACTAGACTTGTGTGTACTACACTTGAACAACAGTCACTTCCCTCTCTCTCAGTGCTGTGCTGAGTGATTGAGTAACAAATTGGCAGCTAGAAGAATGATCACTTGAGTAATGGAGAAGGAGGGTATGATGACTAAGCCCATCTAGCATTTGAATAGCAACTTCCATAGGGTACTGGCAGAGTGATTTAATTTGCAATAGATGTACAATCAAGCACTATGTGCCTACTATTCAACTCTCAATTCATACTAATGACAGTCTTGCCAGTACAAGTACGCTTTAAGAAAATACCAGCTTAAACTGAACAAATGATGTTCTGTCCACATCACATACTCTTTATTTCTACAGGATCTGCACAGGAGTATTTTCATATTGTTATATTAAAAAATGTTAACTTCTGTCCCCTGGCTACCAACATAGCACAGCACATATGGTTAGTATTCCTATTAGTGGAAGGCCAGTAGAGTGTGGTCTTCTCATCTTCCTACCTGTCCCATAATAAATCTATACCTCACAAGGATAAAGATGACTGTTGCACATGGGAAATCAGTTGCCTCCACCCTTGTATTAATGTCTCATTTTAGCTTGCCCACCTAAAATGTCTCCATCCCCACTAAATGGATTGGTGACAAACTTTCAGGCGTAGAGAATCTTTATTTGTGTTAAAACTTCACAAAAGCAGCATGATCAGAAGTACCTTGACACGTTTCACAAGAACTGCTTAAAGCGGAGGTAAACACAAAAATTGAACCTCCGCTTTTCGGAAACCCCCCCCCCCCCTCCGGTGTCAAATTTTTTTTTTTTAAACTGTTTTTATTAATCTTCATTACAAACATAATACATTCACATCCGTATTACATCACCAGTTTTACATATGTCCATAGGATCATTCTCCTCATTAAACAAATACATCCATATATAACATATTTTTGACAATTTCAGTATTGATGACAAGATAGGTATTTCTGTGATACTAACCCTGTAATGAAGATAAACTTGTACTTATTCTCGTCACTACATCCTCAAACAATAATAACAGTATCGCTGCCACATTTATATTGAGCAATAAGCATCATATCTCTTAATCGCCTCTTTAGATGAAATCATCATTGCCTTCATATAGCAAATTCTGCGTACATTTACCTCTTTCTATTCTCAAGTTGTCCCTGGTAGCCATTGGCCTATTAGTATTCATTCTAAACAATATAATATGTCATTCCCATACTAGAGTTTTAATCCACCTCAGGGTATTCGCAAGCTTCAACAAGATCTGTCCACTTTCCCCATATTTTCTCGAATTTAGCTGCACACCCCCTTGCCTCATACGTCAGTTTGTAAACAGGTAATACCTGATTAATTACATTCTTCCATAAATTCAAAGAAATCGGTGTGGAGTATATCCATTGCAAAACCACCGTTTTCCTGGCATAAAATAATAAAAGGCGTAAAAATTGTTTTTGATATGTGCTCATGTCTACTTCTTCAAAGATTGCCAGTATGCACCACTTAGGACTACAAATATTCGGTAAATCAAAATTAGTTGCTATAAAGCTAGTCACTTGTGACCAAAATGGGCGTACCTTTTCACAGCTCCAAAGCATGTGGAGCAGGTCACCTGTAAGTTTGGTACATTTATGACAGACAGAGCTATTTATTTTCTTCATGCGAAATAGGCGTAGGGGTGTGTAGTAAACTCTATGAAAAATGCGCAGCTGTATCATTTTATCCCTGGCTGATATAGTGGTGGTAAAGTATGTATCCATAAATTCTTCCCAGTTTTCATCTGTTATATCTGGTATATCCATAAGCCAGTAACTTTTCACTTTCCGTAATTGGCCTGCGCCCCCCTGAGATAACAGCTTGTAATATCCTGATATTAATCCCGAGTGTTCGGGTTGCATAAGTGCCTCTTCTAACGTGGAGTTATGAAACCTCACATTGTTAAAACCTAATTGAGCCGTTGCTGCATGTTTTAGTTGGAGATATCTGAAGTGCCAGGTCCCTGGCACCCCAAACTCCTCTTGTAGTGCGTCGAAGGGCTTAAGAGATCCCTGATCATATAATTGATGTATATATCTTATGCCCCTAGCGTCCCAGGCGGAGGCGCCCGGTAGGCTCAGGAAGTGAGTGAACGTGGGGTTGTTCCATATCGGTTGGTTGGGAGATATAGATGGTGTGTCCTCTGGAATTAAGAGGAGACAGCGTTTATAAATATCAATGGATACCTGTATCATGTCAGTGCCCCTTCTTTCTCTGACCCTTTTACAAAATATTAAATTACTCAGGGCTTCTTGTGATGAAAGTGTCGCCATTTCCGCTGCTGTTGCAGCGTTGGTGATTTGTGGAAACATCCACCAGTGCACAAACACAAGTTGTGATGCAAAGTAATATTGTCTGAGGTTTGGAAGTGCCAACCCCCCCTGAGCTGTGGGTAACTGCAGTGTTCTTAGTGCTATTCTAGGGTTCTTGGGCGACCATAAAAAGGTTATTAGTAAAGAGTCAATTTCTTGGAACGTCTTCTTAGTAATATATACTGGGCTATTTGCCAGGATATATAAGAATTTAGGCAAAAAAACCATTTTGAATAGATTGACCCTTCCCATTAACGTTAATGGCAGGGTTGTCCAGCTGGTCAGCTTGCGTTTAAAGGAGTCTATACATGGTACCAGGTTATTAACTATATATGAGGAAATTGGCAGTTGTATCGTAATCCCTAAGTACTTAAATTTGTCCGTCAGTTGGAGTGGGCAGTCTGTTGGGAGGTCGAAAGGAAGGTCATGGTCTACTCTAAAAATGTTGGATTTTGTCCAATTTATCCTAAGGCCCGAAAATCTACCAAACTCTTCTATCAGGTTAAGCATGATTGGGACTGTGCTTTGTGGGTCTGTCAGGTATAGCAGCATATCATCTGCGTATAGAGATATGCGTTCCTCCAGATTGCCTATTTTCATACCCCGGATCCTTTGGGAAGTTCTTAATAGTCTGGCCAGGGGTTCTATCGCCAGCGCGAACAGCAGTGGCGACAGAGGGCACCCCTGACGGGTACCCCTGCGAATACTGAAAGGTCTGGAGATTATCCCGTTGATTCTGATACGAGCAGTAGGTTTCTCATACATTAGCCTGATCCACTGAAGGAAATTACCCCCGAACCCAAATTTTTCCAGTATATAAAATAGGTAGGGCCATTCAATAGAATCGAATGCCTTGTGGGCGTCTAAGGATACAACCGCTCTGGACTTCCTTTCTCTGGTGGGGAATTGGATGTTAGTGAACAGTCTCCGTATATTACTATATGTGGACCTACCTGGTATGAACCCCGTTTGGTCAGGGCTAATCAGGGTCGTGACTACTAAGTTTATACGGGTAGCTAATATTTTTGTTAAGATCTTGAGATCTGTGTTGATCAAAGAGATTGGCCTATAGGATTCACAATATAAGAGATCTTTGTTAGGCTTAGGGATCAGTACTATTAGGGCCTCCTTCATAGACGGGGGCAGGCTTTTTTCTAAGAAAATGGTGGCATACAAACGATGCAACCTTGGTACCATGGTGTCTATATGGGTTACATACCATTCTATGGGTATTCCGTCTGGGCCTGGGGTTTTATGTTTAGCAAAGGCCTTAATAGCTTGTTCTATTTCGTCTGTGGAGATGGGTTCCTCCAATAATTGCTGCTGCTCTCCCGATAACATCGGGAAGTTAATAGAGTCCACATATTCATACAGCTCAGGGGGGGTATAATGGGCCTGTGACCTATAGAGGTCAGAGTAAAATTGCATAAAGGCCGTCATGATCCCTTCCTTGGAGTCCTGGACATTGGCCAAGCTGTCATATACTCTGGATATGGCGACTGTGTCAGGTATTGGGTTGGCCAAAAATGCCAAAATCTTGCCATTTTTGTCCCCTGTGTCAAAAATCCTCTGTCTCTGGTACAATAGCTTCTTCTGAGTTTTATCCGTTAGTGCTAATTCATATGTCCTTTTCGCAGCCTGTATTGCTTGGAATCCGTCCGGTGACGGGTTCCTAACATATGCCTCCTCTACCTCCTGCACTTCCTTAGACAGAATGAGTAACCTTTCCGCAGTGGCTCTTTTCAGAATAGATATTCCTCTCATATATGCTCCCCTAATTACCGCTTTGAACGCGTCCCATTTAATTAAGGCCGGCCCTTCCCGAGCATTCTCCTGCCAGAACATGGTAATGGCTTCCATGCAATGGCTTAGTACCATTGGCTCTGTGAGCCAGTAAGGACTCATACGCCAGATGCGGTCAGCATCCTGTCCCTGCACCCTTATGGTGAGTTCCAGAGGAGAGTGATCGGAAAGCGCTCTGGAGAGATATGATACCTCCTCTACCTTTTGCAATATATCTCTGGACGCAAAGAACATATCTAGTCGTGATAAGGACTTGTAGGACTCAGATATACAAGAGAACTCTTTTCTATCGGGAAATTTCCACCTCCAGACTTCCGTTAGATCATATGCCTCAGCCCATTCTTTCAGGGAGTGAGATTGAGGTCTGGTACATCTGAGCCTATCCATGTCCCCGTCCATAACTTTGTTAAAATCACCCCCAATGATAAGGTGACCCTGTATCATGGGGAGAACTGCGGCCATACATTTGTCCAACTTCTGTCTTTCAAATGGTGGCGGAACATATATATTTACAATGGTATAAAAAGATTCCATATATCTCAGTACCACAGCTACATAGCAGCCCTGCGGGTCAATTTTGACCTCTATTATCTGAACAGGTAGGGACCTGAGAATCAATATAGAGACACCTCTGGAGTATGAAGAGTATGTTGCATGGAATGCATGCGCAACATATCTTCTCTTTAATGCCATGACTTTAGATCCCACCAGGTGGGTCTCTTGTAGCAGCATAATGTGCGATTTTGTGCGTTTTAAGTAGTCCAAAACCAAAGATCTCTTGATCCTTGAGTTCAGACCTCGCACGTTCCAGGTAAGGCATCTAAGACTCATCTATAAAGCGTGGGTCATCTTTGTAAAGTAAATACACAATATATTTCTTAGGCATAGAAAGGTAAATATCGGCTAGAATATTCAGATTATAGGTTAACATGGCATTGGTGTGGCTTTTCATGCAATGATACTGCAGTAACACATCTTGGTGGTAGTACCGTGTAGTGAAGGTAAAATACAAACCTGCCACCAAATAGAACACTTTGGTGTTAACTAACCCTACCCTCCCCCCACCCTGCTCATTGCCCCAAACCTCAACGAGCTTCTTCCCAGTAACCATGTGAATAACCTGTGAGGTGACCAACTGGATCCCTCAGTTAACCATGTAGCACCAAAAAGTCTCTTTAGAGACAAATAAAACAAAAGGGTAGTCAAAAATGAAAAGGTAAGTTCAAGCACGTGTCTCGGGGAGCAATGGAGACACCTGTAAAAAAAAAAAAAAAAAAAAAAAAAAACGTTCAGGATAGCGTTTCTGAAGTTTGAAAGTCCCCAGTCGGGCATAGTATAATCAAAATTTGCTCACTCAACTGTGGGTGGATATGTAGTATCTCGGTACCTGTATTCAGGAGTTCCAGTCCATGCCATTCCATCCTGCTACCAACAACTGAACCAGGAAAAGCACAGCACATATGGTTAGTATTCCTATTAGTGGAAGGCCAGTAGAGTGTGGTCTTCTCATCTTCCTACCTGTCCCCTAATAAATCTATACCTCACAAGGATAAAGATGACTGTTGCACATGGGAAATCAGTTGCCTCCACCCTCGTATTAATGTCTCATTTTAGCTTGCCCACCTAAAATGTCTCCATCCCCACTAAATGGATTGGTGACAAACTTTCAGGCGTAGAGAATCTTTATTTGTGTTAAAACTTCACAAAAGCAGCATGATCAGAAGTACCTTGACACGTTTCACAAGAACTGCTTAAAGCGGAGGTAAACACAAAAATTGAACCTCCGCTTTTCGGAACCCCCCCCCCCCTCCGGTGTCAAATTTGGCACCTTTCAGGGGGGGAGGGGGTGCAGATACCTGTCTAAGGCAGGCATTTTCACCCACTTCTGGGCATAGACCCGTGGGAGTCTATGCCTCTTCCCGTCCTCCCCCTTGCGCTATCTGCTGGGACACACACGGGTCCCAGAGACAGCAGGGACCATTCGGATTGCGCAGCGCAACTCGCGCATGCGCAGTAGGGAACAGGGAAGTGAAGCCGCAATGCATCATTTCCTGATTTCATAAAACTGAAGATGGCGGTGGCAGCATTCAAGGACTGAGGGACGGTTCGGCCTCGGGTGCCGACATCGCGGGAGCCCTGGACAGGTAAGTGTCCTTATTATAAAAGTCAGCAGCTGCAGTATTTGTATTTGACTTATAAAAAAAAAATTTGCGGGACTTCCGCTTTAATTGTTCATAAGGCCCTGTTTTAAAAAAGCAATGCAAAGCAATAACACAAACTGACAATAACATACATACAGCATAATATGAAGCATATTTATACTAAGAAATCAATTTGTCATATGTGTTTAACTTAACAACCTAATCTGAATCTGGAAAGCTTTTTCTCAAGAGGCTCTACGGATATTAGCTTTGTAGTGTGACTACAATTACTGCAGCTTGAGAATTCATTCATTTAAAAAAAATATTATTTTAAAATATCAGACACAGTTTCTAATATAATTGTAAAGATAAAACTGTATTATTATTAATATTAGTATTATTATTATACAGGATTTATATAGCGCCAACGCAGCACTTTACAATATAATGGGAGACAATACAGCAACAGTACAATTCAATACAAGAGGGTTAAACTTTATTTAATACAAATTTTTTATTTTTAACTTATAAGGGGTATTTTTGTGTATGGTAAACTTCAATAAAACTGCAGATATCAAAGACAAAAATGAATGCAGATTTGTGCATAAAAAATATTTTATTAAATACAAGCAGTGTAAGTGCCTCAGACTGACATGACTGATTAGTCTCTTGTAGCCCCTGTACAGAAGAGATCGGGTGTGAGAGAAAGAAATGGTACAAGCAGCTAATCAATTCATGTGCTGACAAAAAGCACACTGATAGGGAAGAAAGCAGAGTGACAAAGAGACAACCTCTTCAGTGTATTGCTTCTTTTTTCACTGTCCAGTAGCAGGCTGGGGTGGGCCCAGAGGAAGTGAGTTGTTGGCCATGAAAGTAACAACATCTAGCAGAAGAATAAATAAATCTTTGGATAAAGGAGGAATATTGTAAACAAAAGTTTTTTTTATTGTATATTTTAACCGCTTCCCGACCGCCCACTGCATATATACGTCAGCAGAATGGCACGGGCAGGCAAAACCACGTACCTGTACGTGGCCCTTGTACGTGTGTAACGGGCAATAGACTTGCTCTTGCCTTTAGATCCCAAAAGCTATTCAGCGCTTACAATCCAATATTTTATTGCTAATACAGATAATTTTTGGGACAGCAGAATCTGAAGAAGATCTAATTTGCCAGGTTGTACATTTTTTCTGATTTTTTAGCTGCTTGGTATTCTGCTTAAAAATATACTCCACAGTTTAAAGCTGAACTCCAGGCAGACATCTAAATACATAAATAAAATACATATACCATATATACTCGAGTATAAGCCGACCTGAATATAAGCCGGCCACCTAATTTTACCACAAAAAACTGGGAAAACGTATTGACTCCAGTATAAGCCTAGGGTGAGAAATGCACAGCTACTGTAAGTGGAAAAGAGGGTCAATAATGCCCATTTGTAGCCTCACTGTGCCCATTTGCATGCCTTACTGTGCCCATTTGCAGCCATAGGTCCCCCAAACTTCAAACTTGGTAGTTAAGAGTTCCTAGATGCCCCCTAGTTGCAGCCAAAATTTGGGGTCTCTGAAACCAAAGGGTCCCAAAATGACATTGCTGCAGATGGACACAGTTGACCGACTTTGGGGCCCCGTATCTCGGAGCCACTTGGTGCTAGGAACCCCATCTTTGGATATGTTGTAGTGCTAGTTCCACTGGGTTTGCACACCAAATGGGGTTCCTAGCACCAAGTGGCCCTGAGATACAGGGCCCCAAAGTCGGGTCGGAAAATGTCATTCTCTGCTGCAGAAAAGTGCTTGACTCGAGTATAAGCCGAGGGGGGCATTTTCAGCACACAAAAAATGTGCTGAAAAACTTGAGTATATACGGTAAGTTAGCAGTTTTACCCATTAAAGATTTTGCATTCTGTCCACCTGGCTGAGAGATTACATAGCTACATAGATCTGCCAAATACACAGCCCTGTCTGGAAGGGATGAGAAATGATTTTCCTTTGTTGCAGCTCTAACACTTCTCCACCTTTACAACCACCCTGTGACTGGACAGTGAAATGAGAAACAGCAGATTGATAAGCTCATGTCTCTGTCACTATACACTCTCTTTCTATGAGAATGCTCCTTGAACATCATCAAAACTGATTGGCTTCTTGGGCTGCATCTCCTTACCTTAGTCTGAGCTCTGTTGTACAAGAACTGCAAAAGGCTGATACCAGGTTGCATTTTAAAATAAACAAATTTAAAAATGTATTGATACATACAAACCTGCATTATTTCGATCTTTAATTTCTGATTTAAAGTAGAATTATAGTTATTAATTAAACCCCCCCAATATTAATTATTGGGGGGTTCAAATCCATCTCCACTCTCACTAAACTAAAAATACTTTTTGCATTTAGTTATACGTTAAAGATAGTTTGTTTATTTATTTAGGTATTTATTTATTTCAGGTATTCATATAGAAGTTAGAACCAACATTGCTGCCCTTGAGAAACATACAATCTAAGGTGCCTATCTTACATACATATACATTAGGCACACATACTCAGGTTAATTAAAAGGAAGAAACCAGTTAACCTAGCAGCATGCTCTTAGAGGGTGGGAGAAAACTGAGGTACCCAAAAGAGACCCACAAAAGCTCAAGGAGAACCGGCAAACTCCATGCAGGTAGTGTCATGACAGTGACCAGGTTATAGGTCACAAGAAAAGATTTGATGGGTAAGCAACAGTCCTTTTCCCATTTAAGTATATATCTTTGCACTAGCAATGAGAGAAAGGTAGTTTAAATTTGAAAATTTAAACCTGCAAGTATAGATTTGCTTAGCTAGATAAAGGTAAACTCCCAAATGAGAAGAATAAAGCCAAGCTTCCCGGTATATTAACAGTTGAAGCCTTTTCTGAATAGCTGTGTAATTTCATCCAAGTTACACAGTGTAAGGAGGAAGTTGCCAATACATTAAACATCAGCCCAGGTGGTTATATGTGAGAGTCACTTGTATTTTCCTTGTATCTAGGTTTTCATAGACATGACTCTGCAAACATTACTCCAACATTTTACACTTTACTTTAGAGAACATAAGAGCCCAGTATCCCCATAATACATTTAAGTACACATGGTAAATTTTACTTAACATCCTGAGATAGAGGTGGAGAACCAAATTGAAAACACATGAATACACAAGTACATAAAACCTACATGCATGTTTGTATGTGTCATTAGTTTTTTTAATTTGTAACCAGATTCACAGTGTTTCATTTTTTAAAGATATATATATATATATATATATATATATATATATATATATATATATACACACACACAGTATCTCACAAAAGTGAGTACACCCCTCACATTTTTGTAAATATTTTATTATATCTTTATTATATCTTTTCATGTGACAATAGTGAAGAAATTACACTTTGCTACAATGTAAAGTAGTGATTGTACAGCTTGTATAACAGTGTAAATTTGCTGTCCCCTCAAAATAACTCAACACACAGCCATCAATGTCTAAACCGCTGGCAACCAAAGTGAGTACACCCCTACGTGAAAATGTCCAAATTGGACCCAATTAGCCATTTTCCTTCTCCAGTGTGACTCGTTAGTGTTACAAGGTCTCAGGTGTGAATGGGGAGCGTGTGTGTTAAATTTGGTGTTATCGCTCTCACTCTCTCATACTGGTCACTGGAAGTTCAACATGGCACGTATCAAATTTAACATAATGGCCAGAGGAAAAGGGTCTGGCAGCTCCTGACTTTAAAAAATACTATGAAGCCATAGTGATTTCGAGAACAATAGATTGGACTCACAACAGGAAGGATAAGAGCTGGGTCGAGTTAGAAATGAGCCTTAGCAGAATAAATATAGGAAAATGATATGAATACCCCCACAATATCGAGATTTAGGCCCAAACACAAATATACTCACAAAAAAATCACTAAAGGTGTGGGACGCAATAAATAAGAGATACAAATGGGATCACAATTCACCCTTAATTCCCCTCTTGGACACAAATTTCTTCCCACCAAGGAAGGAAGAGCACATATACTTTAGTAGATGGGCTAATAAGGATAGTTTAAGACTACAGGATGCAATGGTAGGAAACAGACTCTTCACTTATAAAGAAATCACTTGGGAATGGGGACAGAAAGTATTAGATAAATGGAGATATACTCAGCTACAGCACTTTACACAGAACCTGCCAGGGCCATTACGAGGAAAGAGACAACTGAGACCCTTAGAGAAATTAGTGGAGTCACTGCAAGGCTTAAAAAAAAGGATAGCAAAAATATATAAAATATTGCTGCGTGAGGCAGATCATGAATACCCGTCCTACCTAGAAAAATGGGAAAGAGAAATAGGCCCGTTAGTGATGAACATAGAAACAAGATAATAAGGTTCGTCCACTCGGTAGCAAAGGACTCACAAACAGTCGAAATGTCATACAAGTTGTTAACAAGGTGGTACGTAACCCCACAGAGAGCTAATGCATACAGTGAAGACAATTCCCCAACCTGTTGGCGAGGTTGCCCAGTGGTTGGGACATTCACACACTTATGGTGGGAGTGTCCCAAAATATGGGATTACTGGAACCAAGTAATAGAAGCAATTCATACTATAACAGGAGAAAGGGTTAAAAAACAACCATGGACATGCTGGAGATGTCAAAAAGATATTGGAACAATGTCACATATCTGGTATTACTGCCCTGGGGTTTATAGTTTCTGGGAGCAAATATACAAAATATATGCAGTAATGACAGGAAGAGTAATTCAACCTGACATTTTGAAGTCGGTAATGTCAATGAATTTGGGATCGGTAAAAAAGGTCAGGAAAGGTACTTTGAAGTATTTTCTTACTGCTGCACGCACTATAATAGCTAGAAAATGGAAAAATAGGGAAAGTCCGAACATAAAGGAATGGGAGATGGAGATGAGCGAAATGTGTGCACTGGAAAAAAGATTGGAAACTGAGAAGGAGGTTAAAAAAGAGCCTAGGACTGCACGGCAGACCTGGATTGAGTTTAATATTCTACAACCTAGATGGAGAGAACAATTCTAAAAAAGGGTGAAGGAGAAGGGGGAAAAGGAGGGAGGAATTATATTAAAATAAAATTTTTTTTTTTTTTGGTTGATGTTGAGGTATGGATGTATACTGGGATGGATCTTGAAGAATGAATGTTACATGTGGACAGACTGTAAATTTAATACAACAAACACAAGGCTATATTTATATCGAATTATGGCAACTAAATATGTTAATGTACAAAGTAAATGTATCCACTATGATATCTGTGTGTAAGCAATGCAAACTGTTGTAAAGGAAAATAAGGAAAATTTTTTGATTAAATAAAGATATTTAAAAAAAACAAAAAAACAACAACCATGGACATGTTTGTTCCATGACACAGAAATGGGAGTGAGACAATATGGGTCTTCTTTAATCCCCTACTTATTGAACTCAGCCAAGGCACTGATCCCCTGTCTGTGGAAGACTCCGAAGGCCCCCACCTATGATAGAATGGATCAAGAGGGTGGAATGGACAAGAAAGGTAGAAGAGTCAATCCACAAGGCAGAGGACACTGAGGGAAAACATCATAAGCGATGGAAGCAATAGGAGGATTTTAGGAAAACAAAGGTATTCCTAAGGATGTGTGAAAGAGAGTGCGGAGGGGAATAGAAGGCAGTGAGCTAGACAGGGTAGGCCCAGCCCCCCTTTGTTTTTTCCCGTTCCTTTAGGGGGGGGGGGGGGGTAAGGAAGAATTAATGATCAGATTTAGCATGAATGTATGTAAAAGTGAAATGTATGTATAACTCTATAAAATGTGAGAATAAAGAATATAAAAAAAAAAAAAAAAACATGGCACCTCATGGCAAAGAACTCTCTGAGGATCTGAAAAAAAGAATTGTTGCTCTACATAAAGATGGCCTGGGTTATAAGAAGTTTGTCAAGACCCTTAAACTGTAGACCAAAAAAAACATAGACCAAAAATTGTAGACCAAAAAGACCATACAACAATTTAACAGGACAGGTTATACTCGAACAGGCCTCGCCATGGTCGACCAAAGAAGTTGAATGCACCTGCTTAGAGTCATATCCAGAGGTTGTCTTTGGGAAATAGTTGTATGAGTGCTGCCAGCATTCCTGCAGAGGTTGAAGGGGAGGGGGGTCAGCCTGTCAGTGCTCAGACCATATTCTGCACACTCCATCAAATTGGGCTGCATAGCTGTCATCCCAGAAGGAAGCCTCTTCTAAAGATGATGCACAAGAAAGCATGCAAACAGTTTACTGAAGACTGGATTACTGGAACCATGTCCTGTGGCCTGATGAGACCAAGATAAACGTATTTGGTTCAGATGGTGTCAAGCGTGTGTGGCGACAACCAGGTGAGGAGTACAAAGACAAGTGTGTCTTGCCTACAATCAAGCATGGTGGTGGGAGTGTCATGGTCTGGGGCTGCATAAGTGTTGCCAGCACTGGGGAGCTACAGTTCATTGATGGAACCATGAATGCCAACATATACTGTGACATACTGAAGCAGAGCATGATCCCCTCCCTTTGGAAACTGGGCCGCAGGGCAGTATTCCAACATGATAACCATCCCAAACACACCTCCAAGAGGACCACTGCCTTGCCCAAGAAGCTGAGGCTAAAGATGATGGAAGGGCCCAGCATGGCTCCAGACCTATTGAGCATCTGTGGGGCACCCTCAAACAGAAGGTGGAGGAGCACAAGGTCTCTAACATCCACCAGCTCAGTGATGTCATCATAGAGGTGTGGAAGAGGACTCCAGTGGCAACCTGTGAAGCTCTGGTGAACTCCATGTCCAAGAGGGTTAAGGCAGTGCTGGAAAATAATGGTGGCCACACAAAATATTGACACTTTGGGCCCAATTTGGACATTTTCACTTAGGGGTGTACTCAATTTTGTTGCCAGCGGTTTAGACATTAATGGCTGTGTGTTGAGTTATTTTGAGGGGACAGCACATTTACACTGTTATACAAGCTGTACACTCACTACTTTACATTGAAGCAAAGTGTAATTTCTTCAGTGTCATCACATGAAAAGATATAATAAAATATTTACAAAAATGTGAGGGGTGTACTCATTTTTGGGAGATACTGTATATAGTATGTATATGTAATACTTTATAGATTTCTAATTATATATTTTTAAAATCATTTTATAGGTAAACTTACACTTTAAGGGATCATTTACCTATTTACATTACCAATTTGGGCCATACGCCATGCAGGCATTGCGACTGTTCATTAGACATTAGAGTGGTTACATGTGATTAGGGACAGAGGAGCAGCATTGGCCACAGAAAGTGTTTGTGCTGGCTGCGGCTGATCATAATAGCCTATGCATATTTGCCACAGAGAAATGCTAATTCTTGGTAACATATGGTGCAAATTCCCGTACAAATTTTAGATAGTGTAGGAAGGGTTTAAACCCTTGTCATTTTTTGTCAGGTTGCTGTTTGTGTCTTAATTAGGGAAATGATAAAGCCTCGTACACACGATCGGACTTTCCAACGGGAAATGTGTGATGACAGGCTGTTGGCGGTAAATCCGGCCGTGTGACATGCTCCATCGGATAATTGATGTCAGATTTTTCGCAGACAAATGTTGGGTAGCATCTTTTAAAATTTTCCGCGGACAAATGTCTGTTGACGGATTTTCCAAGCATGTGTACACAAGTCTGTCGGACAAAAGTACAAAGTACAAACACGCATAAGCAGAAGCGGTCGGTCTTGTAAAAATAGCGTTTGTAATGGAGAATTTAAATTTATGATGTGGCAAATTATGAAATCTCGAAATGCAGCGCACATTCTCTTCTTCTTTAATGCGATAATAATGAAGCTGCTTTGCTAGTGATACTGATGGAGTTATTGCAAACAAATTTTCAAAGGCTTTTTTTTTCTAGTGATATCAAGAATAATATTATTATGCTTTTTTTATTTGTATTTGGGAAAGTTACCACCACACCATTATCCCGTAGTTTTTAAGATCAAAGATACAACAGCATGTTGGTGTCCTTTGTTAATTTTACATTGTATTTTTTAAAATGTAACTGCCTACTCCCAAACTGTAATTTGAAGTAAAACACATAGCCAAGTATTATTCTACACAATTTTTTTTATTGTGCATTAAAAAAAGAAAACAAATAAAATTAGACATGCTAGGGAGCTAAGAAAAAAATCCTTTGATCTGTGTATTTTTAGAATGAACTACAGAAGAAATGGCTGGAGATAAACAGATATAACTTATGTAGGAGGGTTTGTTTTATCTCTGTGTATCACCTTAGGCCAGTCACTTGACTGGGCATATGCAAGGGTTTACAACCACTTTAACAGCACAAGAGGGGACATATTACAATGTGTACACTTGCCCAGGTGACAAGAATGGCATTTACCCCACTTTGGAGAAATTTCCTCCTGTTTTCCGTTGCATCTACAGGAGTTTAAAAATCTACCTAGTGGAATACAGATGTCAATAAAAGAGGCAAGGGTTAACCATTCCCTACTCTATCCAAAATGCTAGAAAAAGACAGTTTGGGCTTTAAATATATTTTCAATAATCATCATTTTCAGACACTCTGGGCCACAATGTGTTGTATGTGTGTTTAGGTCAGATGACCACAGGCCAACCACTCTCTGGGGTTAATTTGACAGCTTATAAACTTGCATATGACTATTGTTCTTCTCTGATAAGCCCAGGTTGACAGGTCCTGCACAGCTGACCACTCTTTTATTTCTTTAGCAGGTCTTAAGCTGGTCATACAATACAATGATCAAAGCTCGCCCTGTTCAGCAGGAAAACATGTTGGAAAAATTTCCTCAGCTGCTGATCTGTGTATTTTGATAGCAGCAAGTCAAGTGCTGCTGTACTGCTGCTAGAATACAATGCCCAGGCAGGGGGGGATCCTCCATCAAGCTCATTTGTGGGATGGAGGAATCAGTTATTATTTATTTTTTTATTCAGCTCGATGGACAGTGAATAGCCGGCTTCACGCTGGGAATCACTCAAAACAGAAAATACAACCAGCTTGCCAATGCATCTGATATCTAGGGTGAATGGTTACACATTCAAATGTTGTGAAAAGTAAAGAAAAATAACACGAGGAAAAGCCAGAATCTCAAAATTATTACTCCATAAACGGTCCAGTCTATTTACAGTGCATGTTTAATACATTTACATGTCTCCGCCAAAGGTCCTTAACCTCCCTGGCGGTATGATTATTTCAGATTTTTGATGTTCAAAGTGGTACAATTCTTTTGCATGGAAATTTGGCGATTTATATTGTAGGCCTGTAATTCTTAGGAATAACTCACTTAAATCTGTCCAAACAAGAGTCTAGTACACATTCCAGGTATGATAAATTTTGAAACACAAAATCATAAATTATAATATAATAAATAACTATAAATAATTATAACAAATAATTATATAATAATAATAAAAATGATTCAATAATGTAATCAAATCAAAAACACAGAAATTTGCTCAGTTGCAGAATTGTCGCTGTCACAAATCACTATCGCTCAATTCTGCAAGTGATTCTAATTTATTATCGCTGTTTTCTAGCTGGTCTAAAACTGCTTTTGATGTAAAGGGACGGTTTTGGTTGCTATGGACAATCTCCAGTTTCTAGGCAGAAAGAACAGTATTTATAATATAAAACTGCATGCAGGGCACTGGACAGACCACTAGGGACAAAAGGGATGTGAAATAATTTGATACAGTAATGTAATCTGTATGATTACAGTGTACTGTATGTATTGTGTGTGTTTCACTTTTTGAATTTGGCGCCGTGCCCTGTCCCCGTGCTTTGCAACGCTCACAGGGAACGGAGTCCGGCTCTGTGGTGAATCGAGCGGAGACACAGCCGCCACACACAGCGGGGAGACATCGCAGGATCCTGGGGACAAGGTAAGTAACATGTACCAGGATACTGCAATGCAATCCAGAGTGTGGCTTGGGGTTACCACTTTTGGTACTGAGAAATCACCCCAAGCCACACTTAAGAATACCGTCAGGGAGGTTAAAGGTGTTGTAAAGTCAGAAGTTTTTTTTATCTTAATGCATTCTATGCACTGAACAGGATGGAGGGACCAGGATCACAGACAAGGGACCCAACAAGAGGAGTATATGGGCTGCTCTGTGCAAGTCAACTGCACAGAGCAGGTAAGTATAATGTTTGTTATTTTTATAGGAAAAAAACAAGACTTTACAATCACTTTAATCATACAGAATTTTCTATAAATTAGGACTTCCAATGAAAATGCATATGTGTCAAATACTTTAAATAGACTAGGCCTTTTATGTAGTAACTATCTAGAAGTGCTGGTTTTCCTTTTGCTATTAAATATTGGTCAAAATACATTTTTCCGGAGAACTCATTTGAAATGAACTTTTTTTTTTTTTTTTTTTAAATCAAATAAGAAAACAGGAAAACAGGAAAATAAACAAACGAGTGCAGTAATTCAATTGAATTAATCTTAGTTATATGTTTATGTATTGTTTTAGTCTGAAAAAATTACTTTTCTTAGTTCTTGGATATTTAAGAACTCATTGCTGTATACATCTTTACTGCTCCTGGTTATTCTCTATATAACATATTTTTATCATCCTGGTGGTCCTCCACAAATGTTCATATTTTCAAAGCAGGGGGTTAGTTAAATCTTCAAAATGTTGGGGGGAGGGGGGGTAATTTGCATTGGGCCCTGATTACTAGTACTACCCCTACAGACAGCTGAGTTTTATAACTTAAACTACATGGTTCATTGTACTACACTACAGGTTCAGATTTAGGGTAACCTACACCTATAAAATTAAATAAAACATTATGTTTTAATCAGCAGTGGTGCAGAGTGAAATATTCATGTGCAAACTGCTAAAACCACCAACAATTGGTTTCAATTTACTATATTCAGTATAGTACTATGATCATTGTTTGGTTTCTGTAGATTACTGCACTTTGCACATAACATTTTGCACCAATACTTAGGCACATGTGTTACCTAATATAAATATAGTATCAAATCCTTGCTATATGGCACTCCTATACTCATAAGCACAGTAATTGTGCCCCAAAGCAACTGTCCAAACAACATCAAATCTTCATTCTCCAGCTGCCAGGTTAAAGTAACATGTTTGTTTTAATCTCATCCTAACCAATAGCACCTTTCCTAGATCTGGAAACCAGGTGCATATAAAATATCCAGTACTTCTGAGTATGGAGAAGTACTGTATGTGAGTCACTTACAGAGCACCAGTGCTGTTACATTGGCAGAGTCCATAGCCCCATGTAAGCTACAACTTGAGCAAAGCATAGCTTACAGAAGGTGGCTTCTTCTTCTCCTTCTTCCATCTTAAGAAAGTGGAGCAGCAGATGCTGCTGAGAAAGGGGGTGATTAAAGTGAACTTGTTGCTTTGCCTTGAATGGGAAAAACATGGCCACATTTTAAATCTGATTATGGTCCATTATCCATGTGAAGCAACATAGTCAAGTGATGTGGATTGGACTTTAAGCCAAAGTCAGTAAAGTCAGTAATAATTTTGATGGAAATATTCAAGTATGATGGAAAATGTATGCAGCCTAAACTTACTACCGTATATAACCTAAAAATAGCTCTAAGAAAAAGGAGAGATTACACAGGAAGAACATTGTTGTGTTTAAAGGCTAAGTTCAGCTTGTCCAGCAAATTAGTCTATGGGGTTAAGGGCACTGTAAGGTATTAAAAGCGGTGAACCTTTTAGCTTGGGAATAAAACTCCCAATTATCCATCCCAATGTTCTGCCTCTTTGCTAGGACACAAAAATGCCTGGACTTCACTCCTGAAATGCTAGCAGTTAGGGTCCAACTTTTTGAGTTATAGCAACAGGGCAGGATGTGGATATTGCTGCTAAGAGGTTGTCAGGTAGCCATCCGTGGGGGGGGGGGGGGGGGGACTTGGCCTACATGTATGACAATGAAGTGAATGAACATTTTACAAAGCTTCACAGTTTTTTAATATCTACTGGGGCCTTTTCACAGCATGGGCTATTTTCTGGAAAAAGTGAACTTAGCCCTTAAGTGTAACATTTGAAGTTACACTTTCTGTAATCCATTATAAATGCTTGAAGATTGCATTTCCAACAAAGATATGGCATGCAGCAAATTAATGTAGAAACTTAAATCTTTGTGAAAAATAGATGGTTCAGTGGTAAACGTTTTAGTAATGTTGCACAGACCAAGAAAATGCCTATGTCACCTGTGTGGCAAGACTACATATCTCACATTGGAAAAGCTTTTCAGAAAATTTTCAATAGCCTTTTGTTTAACTATCAAACACAAGTGACCATTGTATCAGCCTAAATGTCTAAATATTGTACTTCTTTATACAGGATCAATGCTTGTTTTTGTTTACATGGTCCTTAAATAATAATCAGACCTAGACCCTCTGTCATCTCCATGCAGTATACAGTTGACTTATGGCAAAGCAGTCTGTTATTGGCAGGTATTATTGTCCCATTTTGATCTCCCTAACATGAAATGAGATAATACCTGAGGCTTGCAGCTATGGAAAGATACAGCATCTCATCTTACTCACGTAGGTAACACTGATAAATTATGTATATATTAATATATAATGAAGTATAGGATGAGTACCCTTTGATCTTTCTCATGGCTTACATTTTATATCCACAACATATAATGGAGAGCCTCTATAACTCTGAAGAAGCAAGTGCGAGTTAATGCATGGTCTTTGAAGTCATTTCCTTATCAGATCCCAAGTGATCATCTTCAGACTTACAGTTTTTTTTCTTTTCCAGGAGGGCAGAGGGGTGAAAATTTGAAGACAATTTGCTGACGTTTAAGGCAAGGTATACATTTGCATTTTAACAGGTTTAAAATAGCTGGTTGCAATAAAATTATTTTACATTTTTTTCGTTTTTTTTTTTATATTTTATGCTTTTATATTTTATGCCATATTCTTGATCTGTGGAATTTAGGCCTTTTCATGACATTTAAAGTAAAATTAATATATAAAATTTGCATTTTTTTTTTTATATATATATATATATATATATTTTTTTGATGAATAGTTGCAATAGTGAACCTTCACTAAGTATAATTTGCAAAGTAACACACACACCTTACTTTGGGGGGGGGGGGGGGGGGGGGGGGGACAGTCCATCACCGTCCATCACCCTTTTTTATAACATTTTCTGCATTTAATGGTTAGGTATATGGTCTATTTTATTATTTTCATATGCACATACTTGTATTCTGGTAGATTCTAATGAATCTTGTATTCTGGTAGATTGGAGCCAAGAACAAAATATTCTTTTCCCAAGATGCAGTGTGAACAATACCTGTCATTCCTCTTCCAACTGTGGTTGGACACAAAACATACTATGTAAGGTCAACAGGTAGTGTGTTTTCGCATGCGTTAACTACTGTCTTAATATGTATTTGTTTTTAGTCATATTTAGTGATTTCTGCTGCTCCTTGTTTAACGAGAACATCCTGTTTTAATACATCCAAAATGATTCCTTCCTTTTAACAAGCAAGTTTAAATGAGCTACTGTTTGCTGTTTTCATGCTAGCCTGATGTAAACACGCATTCAGTAATCCTTTATGGAAATTAATGTTCCTTATCCCACAGTCATTCTCCATGAAATGTATAATACAGAAATATATGTTATACATACTACTGCAGGGATTCTTGATTCTGCTATAATCACAATGTGGTCACATTACAGATGCCAGACATGCTTTTGTTCTGCCTAATTGTGACAGAAAATTAATGTTGAGATGGAATATTTCAAACAATGTGAATTGTAAAAGTTATCCTTTGTAAGTCAACAGCCGTAAAACGGGATGGTTTGATTAAACAAGGCCTGCTGGGGGAGATATCCTGTGGTAATTAAGTTAGAAAACATACACCGTCCAAGCTTTGAACTATTGTAATGACATGTAGATAGAATACACACATTCTTTCATGTTATAAAATGGCTTTTTAGGGCTTCTTATGTCTGCTCTGTATTCTGCATTTCTTTTGTCTTTTGCTGACATCCTCAGCCATTTGTTAAGAGCCTGTAATATATATAAAAAACAAGTACACACACACACACACACACACACACATATATATATATATATATATATATATATATATATATATACATATACAGTATGTATAAAAAAAACATATTTTACACAATGAAAAGCACTTGTATTGATTTGTATTGTATAGTAGCAAAACAATCAGCTTTGCAAACAATATGTTTTGCTTTATTTTGCTATGTTGCTAGCTATTCTGCTGGCCCTTGAATGCATCGTCAAGAGGCCTAGTGTTCAAACCTTGGGGATCATAAAAAACAAAACAAAAGAAAAAAAAACAAGAAAACAAAAAAGGATAAACCATTAGACCTAATTTAGAGGGTGGATAGGCTGCTGGGTTCAGATGGACACCTCTGGATAGAAGTTATGGCCACATACAAACTGGTTGATTAGCTGTGGCCAGTTTGTGTGCATCCAAAAACACCAACTCTAGAAGTAAACTGTCTTTGTACATGGCCGGTCAAAGTCCCTAAACATATGTATTTTATTTTATGCCCAGTTTTAGACACTAGAGTATACATTTAATAACCACCCTTGATGGTAAATTCCAAGTATATGTGCTTTTACCTGCGCTAATGCATTCACATAGTTCGCAGGCCCATGCAATTTGCTTATTTTCGCAGGATCAATGTGCAAGAGTACACGCAAATCCTTTTATAAATTGGGCCCTTTGTCTGTTCCCATTGGGAAACTATAGTCAGCGTGGAATGTTGTGCTTGTTTGTATATTTTATTGCCTGCTGATACTAAGTACAGTTTGACCCCCATGGCAACAAGACAGTTTTCAACATTTCTGAGTAAGCACTTTGAATAATTAAAAACCATGTGCAAGACTAACAATCAAAAAAAGCAACCAAAAATATTTACATTACTTATTGTTTTACTTCTTTATCATAACATTTTTAATTTAATAAACAAGTGGCCTGCATTTTAATTATTCAAATATGATTGATAAAGCTGTTGGCTGATGTCACAGAGCTTCTCCAGGCTCTGGAAGAATCCTGACCATATTGTTAAGATCCATCCTGATTGACACCTGGCTCTCAGTGTGAGACTGAGAGTTGGAGAGAGCTGTGCCTGCCTCCTCTCTAGCCCAGCACTCCAGTGAGCGCTGGAGGAGCAAAGCGGAGAGCAGTGACTGACAGCAGTCCACTCAAAGTTGAATGAGAACTGAGTGACCAATGATAGATCAGTTCTCGGGCTTAGAGCAGGCAGGGGACAGCTGCAGCATCAGAACGATGCTGCAGCATAGAGGTGAATATGTATGTTTGTTTTTTTAACAAACTAAAACATCTCCTCTAATATCACTTGAAGGGTAGTTGTTTTTTTGCTGTTTGTATTTGCAGTGTTAGTATGTCCCACCTTAAAAAATCAAAGGGGAAAATAGGCCTAAATGCTGAATGATGAGACCTTTAGAAATGCTGGAATGTATTACTGTATATACAGTATATATTATGATTTCCAAAAGTATTATTTATATTTTATTAAGAATAATACAATTGTATAGGTGAAATCTTTCAACATGCTGATTTTTTTTACAACCAAGCACTGGGTAATTTTTTGCCCTGTAAACAAATTAAGACTTATGTGATTGCAATATGGGTCACAAATACAAATATGTGCATTATGATAAAAAGTCGTGGTGTTCTTTTTTTGTTTTCAGAAATCTCTTCAAAGATAGACAAATAATATACTCACTGGCATCTTGTGTTTTTATGGCCATTGTTAAGGCAAGGTCCTTTCATGTACCCTATGTTTTCAAATCTATGTAAATACAATAGAAAAAATGTGTATATCTACTAAATTTGCACTTTAAATACAAAATGCAAATGAATGTGCATTGCACATATGTCTCCTGTATGCAATCTCTTTGTAAGTGATATGCAGACTAGGTCATCTTGTTAGCACCTATTTACAAAATGCAAACATATTTCAGCACTGTATGTATACGATGATAATTTTATTTAGCTAGCTCAGCAGGGTGTTCACAGTCCTACGCTGTAAAAACATACAGCAAAATTTGCAAGTAAATGGAAGTATGTTGATGCTTGCACTGAAAGGAAAGAACATAAGGCTGTTTCAAATCTTTTGGATAGTTTACAAATCCAAGAAATGGAAACAGAAGTCAGATATATTTATACTATTAAACAGATAATATAGGATTTATTGATCACAGCTCTTTATATAAATAGTAAGGATGGCAACTAAATGTACATTTTTGGCAAAGGTGGACATTTATGCAATCATTTTAATCATTCAATCAATTTATCAGGCAGGTTACAGAAACCCCAACTGCTATTGTACCCCTTGTGATAACGGTTTCCAGCATTGCTTTTTCCTCTACTATCCTTTAATAATTCACATTAATATGGGCATTTATATTGTGATGGTACTGCCCAATTCTAATGCATGAGGGAAATCAGATCATACATGGATGTTCATTCACCCACATGGATGCACTTTAAGAATGATGACCTTGGATTGCATTAAAATGAATTTGGGGAATTATCTTATTATCTTTAACTGTATTATTTATTTTATTTATTATTTATTTCAGGTACTTATGTAGTGACATCAATTTACGCAGCGCTTTGCATATATATATATATATATATATATATATATATATATATATATATATATATATATATATATATATATATATATATATATTGTACTGAAGACAGTAAGAAATAGTTTTGTTTTAATAAATTCAATAAAGAGTGAACATCATAATGTTTCTTAGAGACAGGCAATGTACAAAGTAAGGACTGGGGGTCTGAGTACCACCTAGAGCTCATAACACTTTTAATTGGGAACCACCTAATTTTCAATAGTTGAGCAACATTTGTAAGAATCAGGTAGTGCAGGAGTTAAAACAGTGATGACAAAATCACTAACTTAGTAGGAGACCAAGTAACAAGCAACTTCTAAAGATACCTCCAGGCATGCTGAATCACATAAATGCTCAATGCTTTACTGGAAAACCTTGACACATATGTGCCTGTCTGTAGTATGTTACATGCTACCCACTAATATAAGCGTTTTAAAATATTCCAATAAAACATAGGGTTTTTTCATGTAATCCAGTATTCTGAGAATCATCTTTAAAAGCTGCTTGTTCCTTGGTTTAATGTCTGAAATGGCTTCTACTAGGATAAAGGTTCTGTCATACGTTGTATTATGTAGATACATCAAGTTTTTTCACAGGCAGGGAGAGGAGACAACTGCAGAAGACTGTGTGCCTTTTTTCCCACAGGGAAGTCTGTTTCCTGGATTGGTATTGTGTATAGAAATTAATAAATGATTAATAATATTCAAAAGTACTATAAGTGTCCCCGCGCTGTGGTGTGCTCAAATTAATTTAAATTAAGTTTTGACTGCTGCAAGAAAAAGGTACTCCCAAACTAATATTCAAAAGTACCAACAATCAGTTTGGTCAGTCAAAGATCTCCCAGCATTCTGCTAACCAAAGAATAGTGAACACATATTCAAATTGGCATGTATTACCCTTTGTATCACTTAGCCATCCCTTTTAGAGTGTAAGCTTTCACGGACAGGGCCCTTCTACTACTCTTTTATTAAATTGCATTGTAACTGTACCATCTCTCTTTATTTTGTAAAGTACTGCACCAATTATTGTTGTGATAAAAATCCTGCATAATAATTTAAATAAAATTGTGAATACGTTCATGTGAAGATGTTTCAGTGTCAGATTTCACTGTGTGGTCAGCGTAATTCTCTGTCTATTCTTTATTCACATGCATAGGCTGATTATTGGCAGATTTGGTTTAGTGGTGTAAACTGGATCTTTACTCAAATGTTGATGTAAAGCTTTGCTGACAGTCTTATTAGGATAGATATGCATAGGAGCGCTGGATTACTTAACCTTACATAAATGTATGTTCTCTCTGGTGCTGCTTATAGCTAAAGCACTTTTTCATGTGATTGATGCTAAAAAGTTCATATTGGCTCATCCTCCCCTATCAGAAGAGATCATGTGACCAAAGGCCTAGGCTTTTGGTCATGTGACCAGTACTGGAGAGAGCTGGGAATATTTTCTATGAAAAAGAAAAGTTTTTTTAAGCGGTATTGTTAATCTTTTGTATGTATTCCACGATAAGTATTGGGCCCCTTTCACACGGGGCAGACACATGTCCATTTACATCCACTGCTTCATAGAGAAGAATTGAGGTTCTGATCAGATCCGCCTGAAAATCTGATAGGCGGACCAGATTGGAACGTCCATGTGGAAGGGGCCTTGATGAAGCTTTAGCTTATCATTTGAGTATGGTTTGCAGTGTTTTGTCATAGCTAATAGTCCTGTCACAAGCTGAAGGTTTCATTGCCTGAATTATGGACAAGGCCAAAATTTCTAGCCATAACAAGCCTGTTCAGTTATATGCTTCTTCAGGAGATAAGACCTCATTCACATGGGCATACATAATCATACACCTGTGCAGAGGGCCATTTTCCATGTATCTGCATGAAGGCAGTCCTATTCATGTCAACAGGGTTACAGTGGCTGCACAGACAAAGCCCCTGCTCCCAATTTGACATCTGTATGGCTGCAGATGCATTACCCCAAACTCACATGTTTGTGTCAGAACATCACTTCAGGAACTCGGGCAACAGCAACCACCAGCACCAGACCCATGTCTAAATCAAGGCCTCAGCTGTAGCAGGTAGCAACCAGGTAAATTAAAATTATTGTAAAGGCTTGTTTTCTGTTTTTTTTAATAACAAACATGTTATACTTACCTCCTCTGTGCAGTTGGTTTTGCACAGGACAGCGCGGATCCTCCTCTTCTCGGGTCCCTCTTTGCTGATCCTAACTCCTCCCTCCTTTGAGTGTCCCTCAGCCAGGAGCTTGCTACAGGGGGCACCCAAGCCAAGTCAGAGCTCCGTGTATCCATTCAGGACCCCCGACCTGGCCCTGCCCCCTCTCTTCCCTGATTTGCTGACTGACTTTGATAGACAGCCATGGGAGCCAATGGCATTGCTGCTCTGTCTCAGCCAATCAGGAGGAGTGTACCAGAGGGGATCATGGACATCGCTGTAGAGAGAAGGGGCTCAGGTAGGTAATTAGGGGGGGGTGGGGCTGGGGAGGTTGCTATACACAGAATTTTTTTTATCTTAATGCATAGAATGCATTACGATAAAAAATGTTCTGGCTTTACAATCCCTTTAAGTTTATCCATGCTAATTGAAGTCAGGGAAATTATTGCAGAACCATGTACCTCATGGGTTATAAAAAGAAAGCAGGTCACAAAAGGTAAAGACAAGAGGATCACTTTAAAATAGACTAAATATGCAAACTACAAGCCACCTGAGTATAATGCAACAGTTACACATAACAACAATTTATGTGGCTGTTTGCAAAGATTTATACACTATGCAGATTTGCAGTTCTACATAGTATATTTGAAAAATAACCCATTAAATACCAGAAGACATTATCTGCATAAAAAAACAATGCAAAACATGTTTGCAAGGGAAGTGACACACACACAAATATATACTGTATATATATGTGTGTGTGCGTGTCCTTAATAGTGGTGAGAATTGTAAGCAACTTCAGGGGCAAAGCTTACAGAATAAATTGTTTTATGATCTGTGTAAAATCTTGGTGAATATGTCAGCACTATATAAATAGCTGGAGTACAAGAAAGACTAATATAAAAAAGGAAACAAAAAACAGTGCTTTCTAGGAGAACAGATGATGCTTGTTCTATCTTACTGTTTCTCCCTGTAAACTGGTCATTCTAAAATACTGTATTTTAAAACAAAGCTTTTGGCTTCTCCTACCATGATAGATAGATAGATAGATAGATAGATAGATAGATAGATAGATAGATAGATAGATAGATAGATAGATAGATAGATAGATAGATAGATAGATAGATAGATAGAAACCAAACTCACATTAAACTTATTCCTAAAAATACAACAATGTATAAAAAAGCATTATTTACAAAACTAAATGCAGATGTCATTTTTGAAACACAGAATACTCTATGCACTCAATGCTTGTATTTTCCTACCAATCTTGAATATAAAAAAAAAAAATTCTCACACACAATGAAACAATTGTATTGCATTCAATAATGACAAGATTGTAAAGGCATCTCTGCATTGTTCTGTGTATCCCTTCTTTCAAAGTGTTTAACACGCCTATTCTGAAATGAATAGATGTCGTCTGCGGAACACTGTCATCTCATTGTCTGTTTTGTTGTTATCATGCTGCATTTTCATAAATCAGAGGTGTTAATCTTTTAATGGCTTCCTTTAGAGCCTTAAACTAAATGCATAAGAAAACAACAAAAAACAGCCAAAAAATGCCCTTGTTTGAGTAGCTTTTGAATCCAGTATGTTTTCTGAAGAAATCAACGCCTGCATTGAATTTATCTGTTTTCTAAACACGAAAAGCCTTCAGGTTAATTCATGGATTAATTTTAATTAGCATCTTTATCAGGAAACCCGACCCCTTCCTTTGTTTCTTATCTAGTCTATGTCACTATATTGAATTTCATCTTATATAATTAAGAACAAACATCAGACAAGAATAAATATATTTTTTAAATGCCCTTTTTATATATAATGGTATAGGCACTTAAATACATTCAACAACTGTGCAATTTGTGTTTTTTTATTTTTGAATAATGCTTTAAAAATGTGGGGTTCTTTAATAAATGATTGACTGATACATGTTGAGTAGAACTTATAATGTATTGTATTACACAGATAACTTTTCATTATCTATCTCTAAATATTACTAAATATTAACAAAACTATTATCAGACAGTTAAATCTTTTTCTTAATTTGAAATACACCAGTAAATAAAACTAGAGTTTGAAAGGCACGTGGATGCAAGACATTGGTTTATACGCATATATTAACACCTATTGGAAAAACTATACAGTAAAATTAAGTACAATATGCACAAAATTTGACAAAACATTTTGCCATTATATGACCACATAAATAGCACTGCACAGGATCTGTGGTCTAATATTAATTGTTCAATTTGTGTTTTGTCTTTTTTGCTCTCACATTTTTTGAGCAGACAGTTTTACAGCTAGTTTGTGTATTATTCAACTAGCAGATTTGAAAATGTTTCTTCATTATCATTTATTGGTTGTTTGTTACTCATAATTGTGTAATATTTCTACTTGTCATCCTTTTGGTCCTCACTATGCTGTCTTAAAGGGTTTAGTCAATTACAGAAAATTCTCAGCAGGCAGCGTAAGGAAACAGATCTAGCTGAATGTAATTTGTACACAATCACAACTTACTTCTAAGGCTGCCTAGAGGAATTAACCGTTTTTTCTTTTTTAGCCTATTTGTTTTAGTACCCTTTGGAACAGCAGAAGTTAAAAATCATCCCTCATTTCAGACAATTAGCAAGGGATTGGCATTATCAGTGTAATGTCACAGTTAATTATACAATGCTGCTGCAGGGGCTTTCAAATTAAAAGTATTTAAGAGGTGTGCTGATATCTTGGTCACCCTTGCGAGCACCAAACTTGTGTGGCTTTTGTATAAACTCCTTCCAAAGCTTTGGCACTGAATTCCAGAAAAGTGTCACACCCCATTACACTGGATTTTTGTTTTCTATTACAGGACTCTAAATTGTTTTCTGAGGCTGAAACATGAAGGGCTTTGAACTGAGTTAGAGTGGAAGTGAATAATTAGGAGTTGCCAAATTAGCCCGTTCCCTAGAGCAGGCAGTGTAAACTACAGCTAATACCATCCTTCCACTGAAGGGACTAGGTGTAGCGGTTTACATTTACCACACTTGTGTTTATACACAGCTTAAACACCATTTTTCTTTACCTTCTTAACCTGCGTACAAACTGAAGACAGGGCACTGCATAATCTTGCAAAGGATGTTTTAACATAAGATGTAAACTAACACAGGTTACAGCATAGCTAAAACCCCAAACAAAAATTGAATCAACTGCAGCTCACCAATTCTTCTTATGTTGGTGGCTGCATGGTAAGAGAAACGGGAGCCCAAAGTACCAACAGTAAAAAAATATACACACACATATAACTGAATAGTTTTAATGGCCACAGCGTTTATTATGGGGTAACCCATTTCATGAGACATCAAAAATACACTAACAAACATCCCTCCATTATTATGCTGGATGACCAATCCAATCAACAAACACTGTGATAGAACCATCCTAATAGATGGGTGGAAGAGGGGCTCACTGTTACACCCGTTAGTAGTGCATCACAGATGGTCTGGCAAAGGCCTCAATAGATGTTAGAGATCCACAGCCTGCCACCGCCTGCCAATGTAAACCAATCACAGATGACCCAGGACATTTAAAGCGGAGCTGCACCCGCACAAAAAATATTAAGAGTCAGCAGCTACAAAAAGTGCAGCTGCTGACTTTTAATAAATGGACACTTACCTGTTCCTGGTTCCAGCGGTGTAGGCAGAATGTGACGAGAGACCGCTCGTCTCTCGCTGCCCTGCCGCCACCCTCTGTGAGGGAATCAGGAAGTGAAGAAGCAACGTCTTCACTGCTCGGTTCCCTACTGCGCATGCGCGAGTCGCGATGCACGCCTCTATTGGTCCCTGCTGTGTCCTGGGAACTGTGTTTCCCAAGACACAACGGGGCAGCTCCGGATAGGGGCGGGGCAGCTCTGGATAGGGGCGGGGCAGCTATCCGGAAGTGGGTGCAGATACCTGTATTATACAGGTATCTGCACCGCCCTCCCCCCTGAAAGGTGCCAATTGTGGCACCGGAGGGGGGGAGGAATCCGATAAGCGGAAGTTCCACTTTAGGGTGGAACTCCGCTTTAAATCTCTTCTTCACCCCCTGGAAAAGAAAAAATTAATTCCTTGCTCAGCGACCATCCCATGTGGGGAATACAGGCTCTCCCTTTAGGTTCCTTTTTCAGACTTATTTTCCTTTATATTTACCTGATAACCCTGCCAATAACACTTTCTGTCCTAGGATGACAACGCTCACTCACCATACTGTATCTATGGAGTAGAAGTGTTGTCAATCTAGGTTGCTCTTTTGATTTGATTACAAACACCATGCCCTTCTCTTCACCATGTAGGGGAGGTGTTATGTCGTTTACAGAAGATAACTAGGAAAGCTTATGGCTTTGTATGTTTTAGTTTAGTGCGCGGAAAGTTTCAAGGAACCATGGTTTATGGCTGGATCAACAGCTATTTTTCTGTACGTGCATTATGGCTGGATCAACAGCTATTTTTCTGTACTTGTAGAAAATCATCTTAGCCTGAGAAATAAAATAAATGCAGTCACCACATCTAAGAACTGCTAACCTACAATATATAACATTTTCATTCTTGGGTTTAGAAATACTTTAATGTATCATCTAAATATTATAGAAAAAGCTCCACTCTCACATTAATTATTATTGAAGGTCCTTGCTCAAGCACTTTTTGTTAGCAGGTGATAACACTCCCAAATGTGCCCATGCATCTTTACTCTGTGTCCCTGATTTCTGATAGTGAATCTAAAAGTGGCCATTTCAATATACATTATGCAGACAGGTTCCACTTTTATCACCTCCATGAAATTCTCTTTAAAGTGGGGTGCCCCCTTAAAAAAAAAAAAAAAAAAGTCAGCAGCTACAAATACTGCAGCTGCTGACTTTTAATAATCGGACACTTACCTGTCCCAGGGTCCAGCGATGCGGGGGAACGAAGCCCCCCCTCGTTCCCTGCTCTGCTCGCGGCGCCGGCATTCTTACTGTGGGCACCCGGCTGTGTAGCGCGAGCGGCACCGCGCGCCGTGATACGACGCTCAGTCATCTGGGACATGTGACAGGTCCCAGATGACTGTGTGGTGCCAAGGGGAAGTGATGTCAGTGCCCGGGCACTGAAGGTGGCAGACTACGAGGGACCCCCTAGCAACAGGCATTTAGAGGTGAGTAAAATATTTTTTTTTTCCTATTATTTTTTTTTTATTTTTTTTATGATTTTTAAGCAATTTTTTTTTTTTTTTGGTGGAAACACCACTTTAAGAAATGCCATGCAACCATCCTGGTGTCCATGTATGTAGACAGGGCGTGTCTGCAAAGAGGCTAATGAAGATCACCATTCACCAACACTGGGATGCATCACAGGATGAAAAAAATAGAAATTTGAATTGCTTATGAAACACAGTGCTTTGAAAAGTTTGATGTCTTTCAGTTAGGGTTTAACTCCAGTATTTATTTAGGTTCTTTCTGAGAAAAATAATTTCTAGTGTTTTCGTCTTAATGAATAGGGTAGATATCATTGCAGGACATGCACTTATATGAATGTTTCAATGTTCTATGTAGAGTATTTTGGAATATGTTAGCACTAAAGAAATCTGGTTTACAACCAGTAGCTTGGGAGCTACATGTGATGTTAAGACTTTTTTGATATTTAAATATCTGAACACCTGCTATTTTAGCGGGGTCAAGATGGGCCACAATGTTATTTAAAGGTATTTTGCATTGTTAATGTTTCACTTTGGGCTTTCATAAAATGTTCCCCACCAAATCAAATTTATAAAAATGTTTTTTTGCTTTAGCACATGTTTCCCGGGGAAGCACCCAGCCCTCGTGGCATTTGTTTTACAATATTTTGCCTATAGCTCCCGAATATGGCTGTTATTATTTTTTAATATTTAGCTCCTATTAACTATATTGGAGTTTGGATTCATCACCTGAACTTTAGTCATATTCTATAAACCAGTTTTAAACCAAAACCAGGTATGTTAGGTTCATACCTACTGTTGCTTCCTTTAGTCTTGGAGGTAGAGTAGTTATAAAGTGCTTTATTAACAAGTTCAGACATCCATAATGCATGTGCAGCCTTTTGGGTAAACAGGAACAGGAAATACGTAAATGCTACTTATTTTCCTTGTTTCATCTCCACGAAAGCTTCTTTGGCATACAGGTGTGTATACTTTCAGTTCTTTTGGCCTGTTGTACAGCCAGGGCAGTCACCAGAACATCCAATTTGTGAGGCACAGCCCATCCATCCTCTAAAACTGTAACAATTACATCAAATTAGAATGGAGCAGTCCTGTCCTCCCTCTGAAACTGTTACCCAATCAGGGTGTCTCTCTTCCTCTACCAGCCCTAATTAAACTCTGTGCAGCTTCTTGCTCACTGCTTGAAAAATGCTTTTGCATGCTAGCTGTCAGGCCCCTGGTATACCTTTCTGCTCTCCTTCTGTATCCAGCCAGGGGATCCCCCTTCAGAGCACCTTGACCACATGTTGAAGAGGACAAGGTCCTCTTCCTCATAACCTTGGCCATTGGTTGTGGGTGTCTTTTGTTTGGGGACTTATTTCTGCCCCCCTGCATATGAATAAGGGGTATATAGCATTCACAAAAATAATAAATAAATAAACAGTAAATAAACACACTACACACTTTGACAAGTCCTTTATTAAAAAAGAAAAATGTTCCAAAACGTGAATTAATTTTCAATCATGTCATCCAGTGGTGCAGATCCTCATCATCTTGATTAACTATGGCTACTGACCACCACCCATAAAAAAAGACTTGCACAGAATGACAGATCTTAGACTGACAGGTGAATAAAAACAAAGAGGCGGGGATGGTGGGTGATGTTATTGACCAAAAATGGCCATGGCTATTGACCAAATATGCCATAGTCAGCCACCATCCCCACCACTTGGTTTACATTCACCTGTCAACCAGGAGTGTCTGGCTGACAGCTAAATGGGCCAGACAGGAATGCATTCAGAAGCCGTCTGCTTCCTAACAACCAGCCTTAGTGAGAAACTGTCACATTTAGGAGCAGTAGTAAACCCACTGCTAAATGTATCACTTCTTTTGCAGTTAGAAGTTGGGCTTGGTGGGTGGACGAATACTCCATTTAGTTTGTTCATTCGCCAAAGGCAAAAGTCGACTAAGTTCTAGTTCAGTGGTATGAACATAGCATATTTCCCCTATAGTACAAGATAACCTTATTCATCAACATTGAAAAATACAGAGAAAATAAAAAGAATATAGTGTAAAGAATTATATCATAAAAGTACTACACATTTTAATAACATCACATAAACTTACATAATATTTATTAGTGATGGGCCGTCACCCCCCTGTTCGGTTCGCACCAGAACTCCCAAACAGGCCCTGAGCCACAAACTCTATTAACCACTTGCCGACCGGCCATAGCCGAAAAACGGCAGTCAGATAATTCTGGTAGGGTGTACTATAATGTCCTCCCAGAAACACGCTCCTGCGCACCCCCTGGGGTGCGCACACACGGGACTCTTCGTCCTCGCCGGGTTCACAGGACCCAGCGGGTGATGGATCGCGGTAAAAGGCCAATGGCAGTGGCCCTTTACCACGTGATCACTCCGTCTAATGACAGAGTGATCACAATGTAAACAATGCAGGGTCATCTAGGGGTTCATCTCTCTTCTCTTCTCACACCGATATAGCGTGTGTGGAGAGGAGAGAGATTGAGTGTCCAGCAGTGCCAACAGTGAGTTTTTATTCAATTTTACTGTGCCCAGCAGTACCCAGCAGTGCTCAGAAGTTACATTAGTAACATGCTACATCAGTGCTCTACTGTGCCATCAGTGCCACATCTGTGCCACCAGTGACACATCTGTGCTACCTGTGCAACCCCAGTGTCATCGGTGCCACTAAAGTGCCACATCAGTGCCCTACAGTGCCATCAGTGCCACTAAAGTGCCACTAAAGTGCCATCAGTGCCACTACAGTTCTCATCTGTGCCCTACAGTGCATTCAGTGCCACCAGAGTGCACATCAGTGCCTACAGTGCCAATTAGTGCCACATGTGCCCATCAGTGCCACTACAGTGCTTATCTGTGCCATCAGTGCCACTACAGTTCCCATCAGTGCCACACCTGTGCCATTAATACTCATCTGCACCCCTACAGTTCTCTACAGTGCCACTACAGTGCTCATCAGTGCCACTACAGTGCTTATCTGTGCCATACAGTGCCCATCAGTGCTCATCAGTGTCGGTACAGTGCCATCAGTGTTCATCTGCACCACTACAGTGCTCTACAGTGCCCATCCATCCCACTAAAGTGCTCATCAGTGCCATTACAGTGCCCAATAGTGCACATCAGTGCCCATAAGTGAGTGCTCATCAGTGCCACCCTATCAGTGGATCCTCATCAGCGCCCATCAGTGCCACCTCATCAATGCCAGCTAATCAGTGAAGCCGCAGTGCATTAGTACACATCAGTGCAACCTCATCAGTGCACCCTCATCATCACCCATCAGTGCACCCTCATTAGTACTCATCAGTGCACCCTCATCAGCACCCAGCAGTTCAACCTCATCAGCACCCATCAGTGCATCCTCATCAGCACCCAACAGTGCACCTTCATCAGCACCCAGCAGTGCACCCTCATCAGCACCCAGTAGTGCATCCACATCTGTCCTAGTGTCCCTATCACACCACAGCCCACAGTGACTAGTATGGTGAAAAAATATTTTCCACTGAGAAGGGAAACAAGCTTCTTAGTTTGAGCGATGAGAACAGCAGGGAGCTCTCTGAGTCTGCGTCAGATACTGATTCGGAATATAAACACATTTTAGACAGTGAGTCTGCTACAAGATTGGAGCAAGAGGAACTTGTGCCCATAAAACAAAGCCGTTCTGGTAAGGAGCAGCAGGCTACCACAAGTAGAGCAGTGCCATCCACCTCTAGCGCAGTGCCATCCACCTCTAGTACAGTGCCATCCACCTCTAGTGCAGTGCCATCCATAAGAAATTAAGTACCACTGCAACAAAGGCCAAGCACTAGTGGGGTGTCATCTCAGCCCCATAGGGTGAGGACCCATGCCAGCCTTCCCTATCCCCTTCAGAACCCCCTGTGGCTTCCCTCTAATTCCGGAGCAGCAAACATCTCCCCTTTCACAGCCCAGCCAGGTGTCCAGGTGAACAATGATAATTTTTCCCTTCTTGATTTTTTTAATAACATTTTTACTGAAGACCTACTATCTTCTATCGTGGCCCAGTGCAACCTCTATGCACAACAGTTCATAGCAAGCAACCCTGGTTCTAGTTACGCCCGTCCCTTTGAGTGGAGAGAACTAACCATGGAATATTTTAGGTCTAACTTTTAATATGGGACTCATAAAAAAACAAATTATACTCCTACTGGTCCAGCAACCCCATCAACCATATGCCAATCATCTCATCCCTTATGCCAAGGTCAAGATACCTTATGATTATGCAGTTCCTCCAATATAATGACAACACCCAGTGCCCTCCCCGCAATGACCCAGCTTATGACAAATTATTTAAATTCGGTCACTTCTAAAATATTTCTCTGAAAAATTGTCCCAGTTATATGCCCCTGGCCAAAATATCTCAATCGATGAGTCACTTTTAAAATTCTCAGGCAGGCTGGGCTTCAAACAGTTTATCCCCAGCAAATGGGCCCAATATGGGGTTCAGCTGTACAAGCTTTGTGACCGAGAAACGGGGTACATCTACGCCTTCCTGGTGTATGAAGAGAAGGACACCCAGCTGCATCCCCCTGAATGCCCTGAGTACATTAGAGCCAATGGAAAAGTTGTTTGGAAGCTTGTCTATCCACTCCTTGTAAAGGGTTACCATCTTTATGTGAATACATTCTATTCAAGCTTGCCCCTCTTCCTTTACCAGAAGGGAACTCCAGCATGTGGTACTGTGAGCACCAATAAGAAGGGCTTCCCCCAAAGGCTTGTTAATGAAAGAGGGGAGAGGACGTCCTTGCGGAACCAGGAGCTATTGGCTGTCAACAATTCATGACGACACCTATGTGGAAATCCCCAGAAGAAACGGCTCAATTCAGAAACCAGCTTGTGTCCATGAATATAATTTGTTCATGGGGGGTGTTGACTTCAAAGATCAGATGATCAAACCCTACCTTCCCACAAAAAATCCTGCCATTGGTATAAAAAAGTTTCTATTACTTTTTTTCAGTTTGGCCATGTATAACACTTATATTATTTACCAAAAATCTACGGAAACCCCTGTATGCTATCTTCATTATCGAGAATAAATTATCAACGCCCTATTGTACCCTGAAGGTCCACCAGAAAATATTTGTTCTGATTCAGTGAGCAGAGTCCAAGAACGTCACTTTCCTGAGAAACTCCCTCTCCGTGAAACAGGCCAAAGGCATCAGAAGAAATGCCGGGTGCGCTCCAGAGGAAGAGTTAGGAGAGACACTGTGTATTTTTGTCCCCAATGTCCTTCCCAACCAGGCCTCTGTATAGGTGGTTGTTTCTGCTGTTACTATGCTTCAGTACATTATTAGTGAAGTATAGTAAACGTAATTGTCATTTACCTCCACACCCCTTATGCCACTGCACTAAACTGTACATACCGCTGCCTTCTTTAGAACTGACCCTGGCCTGCTATACGACCACGCTTCTGCCTAAAGTTAAACATACCTATGCCTGCTCCGAAACTGACCCTGGCCTGTTATACAACCATGTTTCTGCCTAACGCTAAACTGTACCTACCTCTGCCTGCTCTGAAACTGACCCTGAACTGTTTTTTTGCCTGCCTCTCGTATTGATCTTTTTCTTTTTGTTTCATAAAGATTTATGCCATATTTCAAGAAATATACAATGCAATGTAACAAATTGGGTAACAGGTTCCATTTGGAATATTCCAAGCATTAGTTTACAGGTTCAGAGTACAGTAATTATCTAGAAAATACTCAAGTTCCGTAAGTAACCCATTTACACCAAAAATAGTGGTCAACGCTCCAGGGTATATGTGCTCCTTGATTCAGTAGGTCTCCTCTCAAGTTGGTTTACTGTCACGTACCTGATGGTAGAGCCTGATATGCAGAGGATGGCTTCTCTTACATCTCTGACTCAAGGCCCCCTGGTAGAGCAGACAGGAGGCGCAGGAGTGCAGAGTCGCATGAGTGCCAGGTGGATCGCAGACACTGGAGCAGGGGCAGCTGCAGGAGGGATGGCAGTTCAGTAGGATTCTTCAAGCAGAAGAGAAGGCAGATACAGGCAGGCCTAGTCATACACTGGAGGGCATGTCAGGAGCAAATGCTAAGGCAGAAGCATAGTCAGGGTACAGGCCAGATCAGTGATGGGCTGGCAGCAAGGAAGAAGAGGAAGCAGGCAGATGCAGAGTCAAACAAGCCGGGTCGGGTACAGGCAGAAATCAGGAATGTCAGAGGCAAGCCGGGTCAGTTAACAGGAACAGGTATCAGATACAAGGCACGGGAACACACGGGAATGCTGTAGAGCAGACAGCACTGAGTCTGGAAACTGTCTGAGTTTAAATAGCCTGCTAGTGCACCAAAAACTGTCACAGGGTCTGCGCGCATGCTGATGCACACACACACGCATGCACATGCGCACACGTGCACAGGCGCATCAATGGCATTCTGATAGGTCGTCAGAGGTAACAGGTGGTCTTCTTCGGCAGCCATCTAGAGTGCTGGAACGCCCTTCCTGACATTTACTACTGTTTCAGGAGTCTATCGGAACCCCCTGCCAGAGCACACACATATTAGCTCCGTCTTTCCCAATTGTTCCTTTCTGTGGATGGGGACCGGGTCTCAGGATCGGACACTACCGTCCACCCCAAGCTCCATGTCCACCATAACACAAGGCTCAGATAACATAAAGGAGAAAAGAGTAGAAAGGGGAGGGGGAGTGGTGAAGGGGGGATGAATACAGAAAAAAGGAGGGAGGGGAGCATGTGGAGAGGGGGTGGGATTCCACCTGCTACCCTCCCCATCTACTGTCCACACGTTACATCCACTGGGTTCCCCCGGATCCCCGAGATAAGATAAATTTGTGTCATGATAATAGGTTACAGGGTATGTTGCAACAATTGCTGATATGGCTGGGAATTTTTGTAAGTGATCCATGCCTCCAGGTAGCTGAGAATCTTGAGATTTTATCTTTTGCGAGGTGAGAATGAGTTCCTCCACTGTTGCTATGCGGTCAACACATAGTGCCCTTTCTTTTAGTGAAGGCAGCCGCATGGACCTACAATGTACCAGTACACAGAGCCTAGCAGAATTTATCAAATGCATAGCTATCGACATGAAGTCTGGAACCATCGGAAAGATCTTATGAAGCAACTGTGGGGTCTTATACCATCTAGTTTTAAGCTTATACCCATTTTCCTGCGTATTGACATTGAGAGAGCCTTTGTGTATGTACAAGTGGATACGGTCCCAGCTGCTTTCTCCTATCTCCATGTCTAAGGCTGACTCCCAGAATGCGAGATCTGAGCGTAGAGAGGAGTACGGTTCTCCAAACATAGAGGCAAATAAGGCCAAGATCATGTGGCCCTGGGGGGAAGAGCTCGAACATAGAGATTCGAACACTGTGGGAGGGTTCGCGAATTCGGCTATTTTCGCTGGGACATCTAGAAAGTGTTTAAGTTGCATATAAGACCAAGAGGGGAAAGATTTAGTGTTGGACAATGCAGTGAGATCTTGTAGCCTTAGAAACTTGCCTCTGTGAAAGAAGTGTCTAAACTGCATCTGTGCGTAGGGCCATTCCTTTAGAAGATAGGATTTTGGTAAACCCGGGGTGAAGTCTGGGTTGGCTCTAATGGGGGTAATCAGGCAGTCTATGGTTGACAGTGCATGGGCCTTACATGTCCTATCAAAAGCTTGGAGAGTTGCTCCAGTAAGGGGATTTGTGTGAAGTTTAGGTGGCACAGATTGTTTAGAGACCCAGGTTATCGAGCCCAGTTCAGTTTCTGCAGTCAGTTTCTCAAGGTTCACCCAGCTTTTACAACGGGCATGAACTTTCCAGTCCACCACTCTAGTCATGTGGACAGCCCAATAATAGCGCTGTAAGTCCGGGAGACCAATTCCGCCTTTTCCGATACGAGCTGATTTTGTACCCCATATAAAGGATCTGTTGGGTTGATCTTTTACCCTGCTACTGGAGTAGTGGGATTCATAACACAGGGGTCTCACATATGTGAAGGGCTCCAGAATAGTTTTTCTGGATGAAGAAAAATACATTTTTAGTTTTCTCATTTCCGTATTAGGGTCTGGAGACTCGGAGGCTTCAAAGAGATTCGGGTGGGAGAAGCCTCTACCCCTGTGACCATTCTTTCCTGGCCTGCTACCTGTACAATGGACCATGTTCCTGCCTACTACCAGGACCAATATTTTGGCACTGTTGGCAATATCTCTACCTGCACTGACCCTGGACTGTGTATGGACAGTATCCCTGCCTGTACTGACTATGGACAATATTCCTGCTTGCTGCCTGGACAATTCCATTCACTGACGCTGACTACGTCCCTGCCTGCTGCCTCGATCAGGGCTCTCCTCCTGTGGACAACTGCACTACTAAAACCACAGGTAATCTTTTGTTTACCCTTTGCTCAGCAGAATGTATTTTGGGGTGTAATTCTTGGTATGTGCATGCAATGTGTTAGAAATATGAAGGGACTTCAAAAATTTCATAGGTTTCTCTGGAAATAAATTTATGTCCCTAGAACACCCAATGGTGCTCCTTGGATGTTGGGCTTCTGTATGTGGCCAGGCTGTGTAAAAGTCTCACACATGTGGTATCGCCATACTCAGGAGGAGTAGCAGAATGTATTTTGAGGTGTAATTTTTGCTATGTACGTGTTATGTGTTGCAAATATCTTATAAATGCACATCTTTGTGTAAAAACAATGCGTTTTCATTTTTTTCCACATTTTCCATAAACTTTTGGAAAAAAATGAACCGTTCAAAAGACTCATTATGCCTCATAGACTATACGTTGGGATGTTTGCTTTCCAAAATGGGGTCACACCGCGACCGACTTCCCGGCCCCGCTCCTTAACAAGCTATTTACTGTGCGAACACCCGAACAGGCGATGTTCGGGCCAAACTTATGCTCGGCCCGAATCTTTCGTCCATCCCTAATATTTATATCACAAAACAGTACTATGGATATTAATTACATCTCATAATCCTTGTCCACACAGGAGGCCTTCTGATTCTTTGAATATTTGTAGTCGATTTGTGTTTCTGGACTCCAATTTTGTTGTTATTAGTAGCTAAATCTCCTTCAACAAAATGTATGAAATGTCCTGCCTAACAGGTGCATTAAATATGAGTCCATCAGGCAGTTCAAAGTTTGAAGAACCTCGTTGACACTAGGGATGATCCAACATTTTGGTCCAAACACAGGTAGTTTGTCTTTGCTTGTTTGGGTGCTTGTCTGTACCCTAGACTTTTAGCTCATTCGGTGGGAGCTGATTGTCATATATAGTAGCTAATTTTCTACTACCACTATATATTCCAGCTACTTTCTTCCACTGTCAGTGGTTCTTTAAAGATGCAGCTGATGCCAGCTCCCACCATGTCCCACCATGTCCTTAGCAACCAGTAATATCACCTGGCCCTATTAATTTGTAATGGCTGGGAATCCCTGCCCATTTAAACAATGGGGCAGGGACAGTGGATTATATCATTGCAAAAGTATGGCCACATGGCCATATTTGGGCAATGATATTGGCCAATATACCAATGGCCATATTGGGCAATGACATCCCTAGGCATACCCCACACTTTGTTTACATTTAATGGCAGGGACAAGAGCTGACTTCAACAGTGAGGGTAGAAACAGGATTGAACGTGTCCGTCAGCATATTTTTTTTCATTGTGTCGTTCATCGTGATTGATAATGGATGTAAATTATGGGACTTGAAAGAAAGTGTTTTTCTTTACTATTTCCATTTTTTTTGTGAATGAGTAGGGGTACTGTATACCACTTACTCATCCACACAGGGAAGGTCAATAACCAGGGGGAATCCCTTCCCATGTTGAGGGCATGTGGCCTGGTAAAGTTAACTACTTGCCGACCGGCGCACGACGATATACGTCGGCAGAATGGCACGTACAGACAGGAGGGCGAAGCCTGTCCATGCCATCAGGAGCGCGCCGGTCGGGACCCCCGTGAGTCCGGTCGCGGTCCCCGCGGACTCGATCGCCGCGGGTACGCCCGCGATCGTCTCACGGGAAGGCTAAATGGGGAGATGCCGAGATAAACAGCATCTCCCCGTTCTGCCTAGCAACTAGTGACGCCGATCTCTGCTCCCTGTGATTGGAGCAGAGATCAGCATTCACTAGCTGCCAGCCACCCCCCCCACAGTAAGAAACACACCCCTAGGCATACTTAACCCTTACACTGCCCCCTTGTGGTTAACCCCTTCACTGCCAGTGTCATTTATACAGGAATCAATGCATTTAAATAGCATTGATTGCTATATAAATGACAATGGTCCCAAAAATGTGTCAAAAATGTCCGATGTGTCCGCCATAATGTTGCAGTCACAAAAAAAATCGCAGATCGCCGCCATTACTAATAAAAAAAAAATTATTAATAAAAATGCTATAAAACTATCCCCTATCTTGTAAACGCTATAACTTCTGCGCAAACCGATCAATAATCACTTATTGCGATTTTTTTTACCAAAAATATGTAGAAGAATACGTATCGGCCTAAACTGAGGAAAAAAAAAATTTTTATATATTTTTTGGGGATATTTATTATAGCAAAAAGTAAAAAATAATGCATTTTTTTCAAAATTGTCGCTCTATTTTTGTTTATAGCGCAAAAAATAAAAACCGCAGGGGCGATCAAATACCACCAAAAGAAAGCTCTATTTGTGGGAAAAAAAGGACGTCAATTTTGTTTGGGAGCCACGTCGCACGACCGCGCAATTGTCAGTTAAAGCGATGCAGTGCGGAATCGCAAAAAGGGGCCTGGTCCTTTGGCTGCAAATTGGTCTGGTCTGAAAGTGGTTAAGGAGGCAGGGCTGAACGCTCCCCCCTCCTAGCCTGCATACTTGAATAAGGGGTTGCTATGGATTTTGGTGGGACACCATGTTTTTTCATTTTATTTACATTTGGCATCCATACCAGACTCCCATGAAGGATAAGAGATCTGGTATGTATTTGTAGGAGGGACCCCATGCTGTTCGCTGAATCCCCAGCCACAGTTTATTAACAGAAGTAAGCCCCCGTATGCGAATTAGATGCGGCTTATACCGCATCCAATTCGCAGGACATTTTAAAATACATTCATTTGAATGCATCTGGTTCACATATGTGCGTTGCATTCGCATTCTACTGCGCATTGCACAAAAAACGTGTGCGTTTTCTGGGCATTGCGGTGCGAATTACAACCCATTATCTTCTATGGGAACGCATCTGATTCGCAGATGCATTCCGTTCTGAACACAAATTCTTTCCTTCTCCTCACTACTCCTCCCCCTCCCCCCCCCCCCCCCCCTCTCCCTGCTCACTGATCCGCAGCTAAAACGCAGAGGAACCTCTGAACAACTGATTTTTATCTTCGCAGTGAAACCGGAGCTTCAATTCGCAACGTACATGTGTGAACCCGGGCTAAAAGGCTGAAGCTGTCATTTATCTGCCTTTTACATGTCATTGTTTTTTTTTTTTGTAACTGTAATGCCCCATACACACGATCGGAAATTCCACCAGCAAAAGTCAGATGAGAGCTTTTGGTCGGAAAATGCGACCGTGTGTATGCTCCATCGGACTTTTGCTGGTGGAATTCCAGCCAGCAAAAGATTGAGAGCAGGTTCTCAATTTTTCGGTCGGAAAAAGTTTTGATTGGAAATTCCGATCGTCTGTACCAATTCCGACGCACAAAATTCCTACGCATGCTCGGAAACAATTCGACCCATGCTCGGAAGCATTGAACTTAATTTTCTCGAGTCGTAGTAGTGTTGTACGTCACCGCGTTCTTGGCGGTCGAAAGTTCAGCAAACTTTTGTTTGACCGTGTGTATGCAAGCCAAGCTTGAGCGGAATTCCGTTTGAAAAACCATCCAAGATTTTTCCGACGGAAAATCCGCTCGTGTGTACGGGCATCAGTTTGGTTGTATTAGGTTATATACATCATACAGCTATATCACAGATATATCACTTCACAGCCAGGGTGAAAGCATCCTCTAGACATGTTATTTAAAGGATTTTTGGATTTTTAATGTTTTACTTTAGGAATTAATATAATAGTTGCAGCCCATCAAAGAGAACATTTTGTTTTTTATTTACTTGGATAGATGTTCCCCAGAGCAGTGGCAAGTCCCCATTCCTTGTGTTGAACAGTCTTTTGCCTATTAGCCCAGGAATTGGCTATTACTGTTTTTCTTTACTCTAATTGACTTTAATGGAATTCTGACTTCAGTAAAGTTTATAAAACCCATCTTGAGCCAAGCGAAACCACTTTCTACTTATCTCTACTTGTCACTCTAATCAGATTGGTAAATTTGGATTGCCCCTCTTTCAAAAAGCCAAGTTTCTTATCTTGAACTATAGATCCAGACCAAAAGTGTACTTTTCTTACACCACATTTCGGCTTAGTATATGTCTTACCTTTATCTCATTGATCTTTAACATTCTTAGCAAATGATAATTTTAAAGCCACTAAACTTTTATAGGAATTGTTTGTCCTCCACCTGCATTTTAGTGCACATTTGTCTTCCATGTAGTAGTTCAGCTGGTGATGGTGGTGTAGCTGCATGTTTAGTCACTCTGTAGACATGTAATAACTCTGAAGTAAGGATAAAGTGGTAGCCATGGAGCAGTCATCCATAATACACATGCAAGAAAAAAAGATGAAAAAGGAGAAAACAGCTATATCATTTAAAAAATCAATTATATTTATTTATGATATATACTGTATTGTTTCAGCTCTTCCATAGCCCAGGCTAAAAACGTCACTTCCCCTCAGCAGTCAGTCATCTGGGACACGTGACAGGTCCCAGATGACTGCGCGGCGTATCACGTCGTGCGGCGCCGCTCGCGCATGCGAAGTGGGTGCCCGGCTGTGAAGCCACAGCTGGGTGCCCACAGTAAGGATGCCGGAACGAGGGGGGGCTTCGTTCCCCGCATCGCTGGACCCTGGGACAGGTAAGTGTCCAATTCTTAAAAGTCAGCAGCTGCAGTATTTGTAGCTGCTGACTTTTAAAAATGTTTTTTTAAGGGGCACACCTCTTTAAGCTAAAAAGATGATGCCTAAATTCAGATAATTTTCTTAAAATGTCCAATTTTATTACCCATTTCAATATTTTCTGTAACGTTCTGTGTTCTTGGTTTACAACCCTAAATATAGCCAAGATATATATTAATGCATTTTTCTTTCATTATGTAACCTTCACTCCTTAACAAATCTGATTTTGACTGTCATAAGTTCTGACAACTTACATTTTTTAAGTAAGAAAAAATCCTACAAGCAAAGATAGTAATTGTTGTAATGTAATAAAAAAAAAAGTGGTAGCAAGATAGAAACATTTTGCCTGCATGGGGAAAGTGACAGTGTCAACACCCATCATCTTAACTAATGGTCTACCCACTTCATTTACTATGATCTCTCTTTATTATCCATGTTTGTCAGACTAGAAGGACTCAGCACCTTCCAGCCAGACCAATAAACTGAAATATTTACTGCCTTCTCTTTGTCCTGCCAACAGTGAAGCACGCAAGTACAGATTTTCATTTCTAGGGGCAAAATAAGAGCTATTTTCAATCTGAAACAACTCTTACTGAAGATAAATAATACATTGAAGTTTGGGATTTTGGTTTGCCCTACCATAAAATTTATATTTTGTGCTTTGTTGCCTCATTCTACTCCAGGCAGGCATCTCTTATTGTAGTACCATGTGTATATATTGCACTATAAACAACTGCACCTATAGAATGGTTTATGGAACTGAAGAATACCCTAGATATTGTCAGGATAAAGGTGCTGTAGGTGGAAGAGAAGTTGGGGATAAAAATAGGTAAACACGGGCACATATGGCCACAGCACTGCATTGGTGCCCAGCAGACAGTGGATTAGCAAATTCTGATTGACCTTCAAAGGAAGACAAATAGATGACAAAGAGTAATTCTCCAAGTTGCTTCAAAATTATGTACAACAATATATATTATTATATATAATCCACTGTTTCTATTTTAACTTAGGTGATTATACCAAATGAAAAAAAAGCCATAAATTACCTTGTAAACTTGTCAGTACCCTGTGATTAATCATACTAGTACCTACTTTGTTATAGTAAAACATGCCCCCAGTAGCGCTGATATGTAACTTCCTTTCAACAAGACTTTTAGAAGATGGAGATCTTATTATCTTTCATCTTTGGACTTCAAAGAACTGAATCAGCAAAGCTCAGGATGATCCAGTTATTCTGATAAGTGCCTCCAAAGCTATCTGAAGCAAGTAAGAGTGGACAGTAGCAGTTTATTGAATGGGCACACAAGTGCTGGCTTTGGCTTGATTAATTAAAGAATAAAAATATAAGTACATATACTACCAAAATAAATATAAGACAAGATTAGCTTAAATTACCTCATCTGGAGAGAATGTTATCACTTAAAGATTCCCTACAGGGCAACACACAATTTCCACACATCTGTTATCAATGTATATGTATGTGGCTGGGAAGAATACAGGGAAAGGGATATATTGAGTGTTATGGCACAAAATACGGTAGACAGACTAAAGAAGACTATACCACACTCTGGAAATTTGATTCCATGCAGAGAAAATAAATTATCATCACCATTATTTTCTAATTATAACAGCTGTAATTATAAGGGTAATTCTTATAAATAAAATACTGTACAGGGATCTCACAAACTGTGAAAATTACTAACCAGTAATAGGTTAAAAGAGCATCAAAATGCATGTGTGGAATGATGCAATTTTGTTAATGTGAATAAATAAAAATACACAGTATGAATTTGCAATAAAATAGGACATAAATATTATTGTTCAATGTAGAAATATATTTTTTCAGTTTAAGAATACTGGATGTTTGTTCTTGCCTCATAAGTTATCAAACGTTTAATCAATGGTTGATTCAATAAGACAAAAATGGAACTGCTGCCCATAGTAACTAATCCAAACTATTTAATGTTTCTTGAAAATAGAATGGTTGCTAATGGGAACAACTCCACTTTTCTGCTAATTTCTTTACTGTAGTTTCAAGTAACCCCATAAAATGAATGCAAATGATATGTTAAATGCAAACTTACTTTAAAAAAATGTGAATATGTATGATGATGCATGTAGTAAAAATATTTGAAGAAAAGCAAATGGCGATGGAATTGAAAATGAAATAATATTTATTTAAATTTTCACTACAAAAAATAATTATAACTAATAAAATGCAATGTGTGTTTGCTTTCTAAAAGTGTATTTAGACATATAAAGGGAACCTTTTAAAAATGAAGAAACAAAAATTGGAACAAAATTATTATTATTAAAAATCATTATTATTATTATTTTTTTTTTATTATTCCCGGTTTAGTATTATTCACAATTTATAAAGTGCCAACAGTTTGCACAATGCTTTACGATATAAATAGAAACAGTACAGTTACAGTACAATTCAAGACAAGAGGGTTAGGAGAGCCCTTCAACTTACAGTGTCTCACAAAAGTAAGTACACCCCTCACATTTTTGTAAATATTTTATTATATCTTTTTATGTGACAACACTGAAGAAATGACACTTTGCTATAATGTAAAGTAGTGAGTGTACAGCTTGTATATATGCTGTCCCCTCAAAATAACTCAACACACAGTCATTAATGTCTGAACCGCTGACCACAAAACTGAGTACATTTCTAATGCCCCGTACACACGGTCGGAATTTCCAACGGAAAATGTCCTATCGGACCATGTTGTCGGAAAATCCAACCATGTGTGGGCTCCATCGAACTTTTGAGATCCTGCTCTCAAATTTTCCGACAACAAAGTCTGATCGGACTTTTTCCGATTGTGTGCAGCGAATTTCGATGGACAAAGTGCCACGCATGCTTAGATCACATTACAAGACCAAAGCTATTGGCTACTAGCCTCTACGTAGTTCCGTCGTACGCAACGAACGTCACCACGTTCAGGATGATCGGATTTTCCGACAACTTTGTCTGACCGTGTGTATGCAACACCAGTGTTGGACAAAATCCGTCGGAAAAAATCTGATGGATTTTGTGGTCGGAATTTCCTACCGTGTGTACGGGGCATAAGTGAAAATGTCCAAATTGGGCCCAGTAGCCATTTTCCCTCCCCGGTGTCATGTGACTCGTTAGTGTTACAAGGTCTCAGGTGTGAATGAGAGCAGTTGTGTTAAATTTGGTGTTATCGCTCTCACTCGTTCATACTGGTCACTGGAACAGTGGTACCCCTGTCCTACATCGCTGGAGTCGCTGATTTACTCATTTACTGTTCTGACAGGGGAGAACATGGAAATCGTCTGTTCCTAGTAATCAGGAATAGTGATCTCTGTGTTCTTCCTGACAGTACTTCCCCAACACAGTTAGAAACACACTGAGGGAAGACATTTAACCCTTTGATCGCCCCTGATGTTAACGCCTTCCCTGCCAGTGTAATTTATACAGTGATTATTGCATTTTTTTTTAGCACTGATCACTGTAGTGCTGTCACTGGTTCCCAAAAAGTGGTCAGAATTGTCCGCCGCAATGTCACAGTCCCGCTAAAAATAGATGATCGCCACCATAACTGGTAAAAACATAAGAAAAAATTCCATAAATCTATGCTGTATTTGTAGATGCTATAACTTTTGAGCAAACCAATCAATATATATATACGCTTATTGGGATTTTTTTTTACCAAAAATATGTAGCAGAATACATATTGGCCTAAATTGATGAAGAAATTAATTATTATTAATTTTTTTGGATATGTATTATAGCAGAAAGTAAAAAATATTGTTATTTTTTTTCAAAATTGTCTTCTTTTGTTTATAGCACAAAAAATAAAAACCACAGGGGTTATCACATTTTCTACGAATAAAGAAAGCTCTATTTGTAGGAAAAAAAAGGACATAAATTTTATTTAGGGACAACAACTGCGCAATTGTCAGTTAAAGTAACGTAGTGCTGTATCACAAAAAATGGCCTAGGCCTGGTAAATTCGGGGGTTGAAGTGGTTAAAATATATACATATGCAGCTTTGATTACATAATTTTCCAGATTTAAGAAATTTTTGAGTATAGCCTCAAATATCAAGGCCTAAAACTAGGCATAAGAAAGTACCATCATCCAAAAATTATATAAGGGAAAAGAGAAGGGATGGGAGCGTGTGGACAGTGGCTGAGACAGACCAAACATATACTCCGACCCACAAGGTTTTGTGGTGGACTATCTCGGTACTGATACACAGAAATACATTTTGGGTAAAAAAAATTATAATTTGTTACATATAAAAAGACATACATAGATCACAATAAAAAGTTTCAAAAAACAGTACACAAATACTCAAAGGTTTCCCCAAGAGGTATCTGCTCATAGGGTTTTATCGTAGATTAACCAGTCCTCTACTAGCTTCACAGTACATTGACCGCTTCGTCAGGAGGAATAATCTATAAAACAAATGATCAAATGAGGCACAAGAACAATAATCAAAAAATTACAAAATTACAAAAGCATATTATATACATAAAGCTCAGCCATAACATTGAGAAGTTGGTTAAAATAGTTTTCCAGATTGATTGATAAGATAAGACACTATCCTTGTATATTTAACTCTTTTGTGTCTCTCTGGTAGCAGAGTTTGTCCTGATACCTTTCTTCTCTCTCTCCCAATCTGTGTGTTCCACACAGTCTGTGTCATTTCTGTTGCTTTATTCCCCCTTTAGCAACCATAAATCTTAAAGATGTCAGCTGATCAGCCTCTAGTGACTCTAATTTTAGGCACAGTGCCAAGAATAAAGAGCAACTGAGCATGTGCAGAGCAGGGCGGGACAGTGCCTTACTGGATTTTTAACATTATAGGCACTAATTTTTTAATGTTTTACATAGCTCTACCTGCAAATGAGGCCAGCCTGAAGTGATCTATCAGGAATTAAAGTGGTTGTAAAGGCAGAAGGTTTTTATTTTTTATCTTAATGCATTATATGCATTAAGATAAAAAGCCTTCTGTGTGCAGCATCCCCCTTACCCCCCCTAATACTTACCTGAAGTCCCTCTAGATCCAGCGATGTTGAAGGAGTGTCTCGGCTGCATGGGACTCCCCTCCTTAATAGCTGAGACAGCAGTGCAGCGCCATTGGTTCCAGCTGCTGTCAATCGAAGTCAGTCAGCCAATGAGTAGAGAAAGGGGGCGGGGCAGCTCGGGTGCCCCATAGCAATCTGCTTGCTGTGGGGACACTCAACAGGAGGGAGGGGCCAGGAGCACTGAAGAGGGAACCGAGAAGAGGAGGATCTGAGCTGCTCTGTGCAAAACCACTACACAGAGCAGGTAAGTAGGACACAGGGCAGCCATCAGAAATTTTTGGGCCCCATACACATTCCTCAGGGCTTGCCTATGGACCATCCTACCGAATCCGCACACCGACCACCTCACCTGTATGCACTCACCCCCCCCCATATATGTCAGAGCCCCCCCCACACACCTGTATATATGTCAGTGCCCCCATACACCTGTATATATGTCAGCCCCCCCCCACACACACACACCTGTATATATGTCAGCCACCCCCCACACACATACACACACCTGTATAGATGGTAGCCCCACATACACAAATCTGTACACACATAAGTCTCTGGCCCCTCCCTTTACACAAACAGCCCCTCTCCCTTTCCTTCACAGCCCCTACTTGTAACTTCCTACCTGGTCCCAGCTCGTTTTTACAAAGCTGACATGTTGCTGAGAAGCATAGTACAGGCAGATCACTGTCACACGAGGGGTGCACATAGACATAGTAGCCAGAGTTGGCAGTAAAGAGCTTGATGTCTAGAATTAATGACACGAGAACTGCAGAAACTGTGAGATCGTTTTTATACTGCACAGCGCTAATCCCTTTCGCCCATCCTGCCTTCTTCTGGCTCGGGTGGGTCGCTTGGGCTCCGGGGCCCCTTACAGTTGTAACGGCTGTACCCCCCTGATGGTGTCCCTGGTTGGAAATGTTATTTTTAACCCAAAAAAATGAGACTTTACAATCTTACATTTTCTGACTAAAGTTCTGCTTTAATGTATTTTTTGCACCTTATTTTACTGCAGACAAAACCTCTGGCTGCAGCGGGAAGTAAAAGATGTCCATACAGCATATGATCAATGACAACACCCAGGTGACCCTGCCCTTTTGTTTACTTCACCGGCGAGGACCAGCAGATGTCATTCAGAGCAGGAAAAGTGACAGGCTCAGTCATGTTTTGGTGGGCAGCAAGTTTTTTTTCCTTTCTGTGTAAATCAGTGGCTGTCGTTAATCATAGTTGATGTGGACCTGCATTGCTTGAGAAAATGATTGAGAATGGATGTACATCGGGGGACATTTTTTTGTTTTTTAACCACTTGTCGACCACCCACAGTAAATTTACTGTGGGCAGCTGGCATGGGCAGGCTGGGTCAGGTACATGTATGTGATCCAGCCTGTTCTGGGTTAGGGGCACACAGAACGCTGCTCCCACGATTGTTGTGTTTCTATAGAGTGATTATGTGTTTGACCTTCAGCTATCACATGATACCTAGGCTAATTACAGCACCCTGTGTCATGTGATCAGCTGTAGCCAATCACAGATCACTAGTAACCACAGCTGTTATTAATGTTACCCCAGTCATAACAGTTCAAAACATTGCTATTACAATGATTATCAAAATAAAAAAGTCCCTGATCACCCCCACCCCCATAGTAGTACAGAGTTACTATGGTGACACTGAACTACCCTGATGAAAGTATGTAAAATAAAAATAGTAAGTCAATAGACATTTTTTTTAAAAAGTTGAATACATTTTATTTATTTTTTTACATATACTGCAGCAGGGTAGCCAGGCTGCGCGAACATGCATGAGATACAGTGGGCACCTGCCCGCCGCATGCCGCAGGAGGGTACCCACGGATGCGGTGCACTCGATGAGGCAGAACGGGAGTCTGCCTATGTAAATAAGGTAGATCCCTGTTCTGATAGGGTACAATACTGAGATCTGCTGTTCATAGTGTTCAGGAACAGAGATCTCTGTGTTGTCCCAGTGAGCCCATTCCCCACACAGTTAGAACACACCCAGGAAACACAGTTAACCCTTTAAGTGATTGTTTTTTTTAAATAACAAACATCTTATACTTGCCTCCTCTGTGCAGTTGGTTTTGCACAGAGCACTCCTGATCCTCCTCTTCTCAGTTCCGTCTTTGCTGCTCCTAATCCCTCCCTCCTTTGAGTGCCCCGCAGCCAGCAGCTATCTACAGGGGTCACCCAAGCTGAGTCAGAGCTCCGTGTATCCATTTAGACATGGAGCTCTGACCTGGCCCCGCCCCCTCCCTCCCCTGATTTGCTGACTGACTTTGATTGACAGCTGCGGGAACCAATAGCACTGCTGCTCTGACTCAGTCAATCAGGAGGAGTGTACTGAATGGCTGAGGGGATCGTAGACATCGCTGGAGAGAGAAGGAGCTCAGGTAGGTAATTGGGGGGTGCTGCTTCACACAGAAGGTTTTTTATCTTAATGCATAGAATGCATTAAGATAAAAAAACATTCTGCCTTTACAACTCCTTTAACCCCTTCCCTGCCATTGTCATTTATACATTGATCAGTGCATTTTTTTAGCACTGATCACTGTAAAATTATGTCACTGGTCGCCAAAAAGTGTCACTTTGTCTGCCGCAATGTCGCAGTCCCACTAAAAATCACAGATCACCACCATTACCAGTAAAAACAATAAAAAAAATAAAAGTCCATAAATCTATCCCATAGTTTGTAGATGCTATAACTTTTAAACAAACCAATCAATATACGCTAATTGTGATTTTTTTTACCAAAAATATGTAGTAGAATACATATTGGCCCTAAACTGATGCATCATTTTTTTTTCATTTTGGATATGTATTATAGCAGAAAGTAAAAATATATTTTTTTGTTTATAGCGCAAAAAATAAAAACTGTGGAGGTGATCAAATACCACCAAAATAAAGCTGTATTTGTGGTAAAAAAAGGACGTCAATTTTGTTTGGGTACAATGTCGCATGACCACGCAGATGTCAGTTAAAACGATGCAGTTCCGTATTGCAAAAAATGGACTGGTCATTAAGGGGTAAATCCTTCCGGGGCTGAAGTAGTTCACATACTGTCACCAGTCAGTATCCCTGATTACTGCCACTCCAGTCATATGATGATGCTGTACTGCAATGATAACAGTATTTAAAAAAAAAATGTGAAAGAAAAATGATCTAATTTAAAAATTTTCCCAAACAAATGCAACTTCAAAAAACTCACCATGCCTCTTACAAAATACCTCAGACTGTCTACTTTCTATAAAAGGGGTATTTTGGGGGTAATTTGTACTATCCTGGTAGTGTAAGTGCCTCAAGAAATGAGAGGCTGACAGTACATCATGATTGTTTAAACTTCAAATATATATACCAGAGTTTGTAGACGCTGTAAGGCTACATGTACACTGGCCATCCCTAAACATAAGCCTCCTGGCAGCAGAAAAACGTGGCAAAAAATTGGTAGTGCGTGTCAAGTTTAGCGCTTGGAGTTTAATAATTTCATTGGCCTTGCCATTGAAATTAATAAACTCCCAAGTGCTAAACGCAGCTAGCGTTTTTGCAGCGTTTGACGTTTTTGGCCTCTCCTGAATGCAATTCTTCTGCATTCAGGAGAGTTTTTTTTTTAACTGCCCGTAAACTCTGTTGCACTTAATCTCTGATAAAAGCCTTTGTGTACATGAGTTGAGTTTAGGGGCTTTGGCAAAAAAAATGCCAAAATGTCCTAAACATATGTTTAGGTGCAATGGTGTACATGAGGCCTAACTTTCACACAAACCAATTAATATACACTTATTAGGATTTTTTTTTTAGCAAAGATATATAGCAGAATACATTTTGGCCTAAATTTATGAAAAAAATGGACTTCATTGGATATATTTTATAACAGAAAGTAAAAAATTTATTTTTTTTTTTTTTTCAAAATATTTGGTCTTTTTTTTATTTATATAGCAAAAAATAAAAAATAAATGTGGTAAACAAATACAACCAAATGAAAGCTCTTGTATGAAAAAAAATCTATAAATGTAATTTGTGTACAGTGTTGTAATTACCAGTTAAAGCAACACAGTGCTGAATAGCAAAAAATGACCTGGTCATGAGGAGGTACAACCTTCCAGTGGTCAAGTGGTTATTAAAGCACTTTTCAAAAAATGTTTGTGTTTTTTTTTTAACTTGACTTTTTTCTGTGAATGAGTAGGGGTACCCCTTACTCTTTCACATAGAGGGGCCAGTATCTGGGGGTCCCCTTATTGTTAAAGGGGGCTTTCAGATTCCAAAAAGCCCTCCACAACCACCAGGGCAGGGTTGTGGGGAAGAGGCATTTGTAATCATTAACATGGGGAAAAGGTGCTTTTCCAGGGGGCCCCTTTATCAAAGTACCCCCCCATGTTGACGACATGTCGCCGGGTATGGTTCAGGGTGGTGCACGCTCCACCCCTTTCCTAGCCTGCCAGGCTTCATGCTCGGATAAGTGTCTGGTATGTGGAGGGGCCTCACATGATTTTCTTGCCATTCGGTCATATTTAAAAATCTTTACAGACGTGAAGGACCTGCCATGGCTTCTGGGGAAACCTCTATGCCATTTTTTTAAAATGTTGAAACTGCTTTGTTTACATTCTACAGCCAGACAGGAATCCCTAGCTGACAGCAGGAATGAGTCACTAGTTGTTAGGATGCCTGATTTTATTTCATAATATAATCTGCCTTATTTCTGCCTTAAATTGCAGCCTAGTATACAGGCTTACATAGTGAGCATCAAACCTATACAAAATGTATAGCAAATGTCTTTGAAATACTACATAGCTCCCAACTGTCCCTGAGGGACTGTCCCTGATTTTGAACAAAGTCCCTCTGTCCTTCTTTCCTCCTCATTTGTCGCTCTTTTTGGTCTGATTTGTATATAAAATGTATCTTTCAAAAGTGTTTCCCAGTGCTGAACCTTTCATCCAAAATCTGAAATATTGCATTTGTAAATGACAAAAGCCAGTATAAAGGAATAGTAGTGGTAAAAATAAAAACGCATTTGTGGATTTAACAGTTTTTTTTTTTATTTAATTCTCCTTTAAGGGGGTGTGGCAGGTGGTGTGTGCTATGTCTACATACTTTTGCTAATCGGTGTCCCTCGTTCCCATCTCAAAAAGTTGGGGGGGTACGCTAATTTTTTTTCACAACAAAACCCGCTTCATCTCTTCTATTGAAATTGTTACCTAGTAAAACTGTAATACTGGTATACACTGTGCAGTGAGTCAGTTTAATTTTTGGCCTGTTGTCTCTGAAATAATAAATACTAATGTTATTTTCTTGTCAAAAACTGCCCTCACATACTGTCCAGTAACTCTACCATATGGATGCCTATTGTAACATATCATTTAATGATCATGTAATATTTCACTCTAATTTTTATTTCACAATAAAAACTGCCTTGTCTTTAGAATGTGCAGCTGTGGTTGTTAAAGTGTTTTGTGAACTCTGTTTTGACATTTTATTAAACTTAAAAGACAATACAGTAAGGTACTGCAAAAAGCAGCACAGTGGCTGATTGCTTAGCACTTCCGCCTAGGGTCATAGGTTTGAATTACAACCATGGCATTACCTGCATAGAGTGTCTTCTTCCTGTGCCTGTGTGGGTTTTCCTACAGGTACTCCATTTTTGTTTTTGTTTTGTTTGTAAGGTCAGGGACTGATGTGAATGTACAATATACATGTAAAGCGCAACATAGGTTGATGGCGCTATATAAGTAAATGTAATAATAATAAAAAAGAAGACCAGAAAGAAGATGCAATGAAACTGGTTTTGCCTATAGTTAAATGGTATGAAGTTGATGGCTTTAGCTTTATTTTAGCTTTTATTTTTTTTTGTTTCATTTTATGATAATACAATACTATAGATTTTAGATCTTGTGTGAATGCAAAAGCCGTTTGATGTAGTCCTATTACTACTAGATAGATCATCATGTGTTATAGCCAAAACTACCTAAACAGTATTTTTGATGGAAATTAATCAAATCGGGGAGCTGCTGTAATTAAGCCAAGCCATAATGTAAAAGTAAAAAAAATGATTTACTCATCCAAAATATGTGATGCCATTGGAATTGTACTGTTTCATAACACTACATACAGTTTAAAGATATCGCTCAAGCATGTAAACATAAGGAATGGTGTCTTCCATGTGTCTCCCTTGAAAATGTATAAAAAGGAGGACCCTCACCCTACTGTACAATATGTTTTTTCATTTTTCTTTTCATTGATACATGTCCCCATGCAGTGCTCTGCGCCATGTGCTATTAATTTGATAAACCCTTGCCTATTAAACCTAGAAAATTCTTTTGATTTTCAAGATTTTGCTATATATAGATTTCCAATGGGTTAAGTTAAAGCTCTCAAAGTTCAGACTTTACAACGGGTTCATCAAATGCTACCTCAACCAAACCCAAAATCGTTCATCCTTAATCACTTTTGTTCACCCAAGATAAGCCTGGCATAAGGAGGGTATACAGAGCAAATGTTCATGTAGGTTGGTACAGGGAGTTTCTTCATGCACCAGTTATGCTAATAAAATTATGTTTTTCTGATCACCGTGTACTATGTATAGGCACATTCTGAATATATCACAAACACATCTTTCTTTTATAGGCATAATAGAACAGTCTATGCCTTATCCATTTTATCTGTGATTCACAGCCCTAACTTATCATCAGCTGGCAGGGATATTCTCAGTGAACAGCATTTGAGCAGCTTGGTTAGTCAAATAAAAATGCCCAGAGGTGCCGTTAGCATGCACAAATTATTAGACCAGCGACAGAAGCCAGAAACTTAGAGATCCACTTGAGTGTAGAGTACGAACATAAATATCTAGATGAATGCCAACATCCATGGGATTTTATGGTGATCTATTAATGCATTATATGCTAAGGGTTTATTCAAACCATTTTGGAATTATCTACTATTCAATTATCTGCATAACCAGAAAGACAGACCAGGACAGCTCACCCCTTGGTTTAAGGCTGTTGCTGTTTATGATCTTTCATGTTCTTCTCTATAAATCACCAGAAAATCAGTCTGAGATGGCTTCCATAAAGGTTGACATTCCCTGCCTCATGCTCAGAATTAAAATCTGCCCACTTCTATGCTATCTATCACAGCTCACAAGACACTGTGGCCACGATATTATACAAATATTATGAAAACTTTGAACTCTTCCTCTATAAATTATGACAAAATGGGTGCTCTGTCATTAACCAAGGAGAATGTATGGGCTTGGGGCTGTGATGGAGTAATAATGTTCTTAAAAGGAAGCGTGGCTGGGCATTCAAAGAGGAGAAAAAGAGCTCAGACCATTTGTTATTACTAGTGCACTGTACATAATACTATTCATACAGGTCAAGCCAACCTCAAAAGCAGGACGATTATCTGCTTAGAGAGACCAAACATCTGCTGTTAAGCACATTCAGGCACCAGAACATCATGCAAAAAAATTTCTGTCCACTATGCTACTAAAGTTTATAGTTATGAAGTTCAAACACTTGGCGCTTCCTGCATAACATCCCACTTTCTTTCTTTAACTTCAACAGTTGGGCTTTGAAAGATTCAATACCTCCTCCTTCCTTTAATATTCGCACAGCTGTGGATGATGCTGGTATAACATTAGATGAAAATGTAAGGTTCTTTTTTTCTTTTATCATCACATTCCTGTGTATTTATAAGTTACCAAATGAGTGGTGTTGTAGATTGTAAAGTACACATTTGCAAGGTCATTTTGTATTTACATTTAAGCAAAAAAAATGTTGTCTTTGATTTGTTTCATGTTTTTCAGATTCACCATGCAATATTAAGAGATGTATAACAGACGCTTTTATCGTACACTTTGACACTTTTGGAAAGTGAAGTGTGGAGAATATGAGCGTAAATACACTTTTTATATGTTAATATAAAACTAAACGGATGATATCTTTACTTTTGATGATTTAAATATTAATGGATCATGGGAGTAAAGTGATACAGTGTTTAGAGATAACCAAATGAAGAAAAATTCCCTCTGTCCAAAATCCTCACAGGATATGTGTCCACTCTCCCAGATAGCAGATATCTTGGATATTACCCAATCTACTAAGTGTATTCTGCAGAGACAACATTTTAAAAGACCCACCCAGTACTGACTAGCACATATTACAATGTTTCCTAGGATTCAGAAGAGAATTATCTTCTAAACAATAACACAGACAGAGATAAAACCAGACTAGACTTTCCGATCCTTCCCCATTGAAACAGAAAAAAAAAAGTTTTTATTTTTGTACATGTCCCCATTATTGAGATTCCCTGCCTTTGTGACTGCCATCGCTCAAAGTCGAACAAAATATTTCCTCTTGGGAAGGCAGATAGCTAAAAAAATGACAGATGTCTTATCCCATTCTTACCCACTCCACCACTCTTGTCCTTTCTCACTCTGTCCAAAATTAAAAATGAACAAAATAAATTGGCTGGTGTCTTAGGCCGGCCATACATTGCAGGTCATGGGTTGCAGGAAAGAAATTTGCTTGATTCCCCCATCAACACAAACAGATGTGGGAATCCCTCCTACCAGTCCATTGTCTTCTGCTGAGGGGGGGGGGAGCAGCCACTAACAATAAAAGCAAGAGAATCTGTCAGGCTGGTTGTACCTAAGCGGATCGGTCGATCAAGGCTCCCCATTAACAGTTCTACAGTGGCCGAGATGCAAACTGTGTATGGCGGGCCTTACTTTCTGCAGTACTATGTTAAGCACAAAAACAGGTGGTCAGAGGAGATCTCATGGGCACCGCATCCATCAATATTGAACAAGACACAAGGAAAGTACTCAGAGAGCAGACATTTTTAAGGTTCCGATAATCTAAATAACAACATCAGATAAAATATATATATTTTATTTAATCATTTATTTAATCATTTCATATTAAAGAATAAACATAAGAAAAGGATATATGTGAAAAAAAAATATTTAAGATTTATTAAAAACAATAGATCATTTAATTTTGGATATTTACAAACATGATCTATAATAGATGGTAATCGTGGAGTAATAATCCCGACATGTTTCGCCAAATGTTAGGTTTCTCCAGGGAATATTAGTCATGTGTGGTTCGTTTCGTTCCGAATTTAAATTCAGATGAATTTTTTTGTTTTTCAATAGTACCGAATTTAAATAAATCTGAAATAACAAAAAAAAAACTGACAGAATTCGAATTTGAAAATGAAAGATGAGAATATAATAGAGTAAAACAGAACAAAGTAGAATAGAAAATAAAAAAAACAGAATAGACTAAAATATAATAGCAACAAATAGAATAGAATAGAATAACATAGAATATAACCATCTTCTGAAATTCAAATTTCAAATAGAATACATTTGAATGCGAATACATAAGAAAATAATAGAATAAAAAAATAATATAATAAAATAGACTATAATAGAAAGAATATAATTAAATATAAAAATATAATTAAAAAAACAATAGAATAGAAAATAAATAATATAACCATTTCCCAAAATTCAACTAGAATCAATTTAAATTTGAATAGAAAAAAAGAAAAGATTAGAATAGAATAGAAAATAACAGAATAGTAGAGAAAAAAAACAGACTAAAATATAATAGAAAGAATATAACCATCTTCCGAAATTCTACTTTCAAATAGATTAAATTTGAATAGAAAAGAGTAGAATAGAAAATAAAATAATAGAATAGAAAAGAATAGAATACAATAAGCAAATAAAAAAAGAGTATAATTAAAAAAACAATAGAACAGAATAGATTAGAATAGAAAGAATATAACCATTTCCCAACATTCAAATAGAATCAATTTTAATTTGAATAGAATAGAAAATAATAGAATAGAATAGGAATATTGTTATATTCATTCTATTCTATTCTATTGTTTTTTTCTATACTATTGTGTTATTCTCTATTCTATTCTACTCTATTCTTTTATATTCTATTTGAATTGATTCTATTTGAATTTTGGAAAATGGTTATATTATTTCTATTCTATTCTATTTGTTTTTTTTTCTATTCTTTTCTATTCTATTCAAATTTCAGAAGATGATTATAATCTTTCTATTTTTTGTTTTTTTTTATTCTATTATATTCCATTTTATTCTGTTCTTTTATTTATTATATTTAGTTTTACTCTATTATATTATATTATTTAAGTTTCTGTTATATTATTTTCTATTCTACCTTTTTCTATTATATTCCTTTATTTTATATGCTATTTTACTCTCTTTGGCAATTGGAAAACTTTTCAAACTAGAAAACTTTTCAAATCGATCCGAACTTGAAAAATTTGAATCAATTTGAAAACGAATAAATGAAACAAATTCCAAAATTAATTAAATGAATGAAACAAATTTAACTAAACAAATTTATTTAAATAACGAATCTAAAGGAAACAAAACACATTTTTTTGTTCTGCACATGTCTAGGGGATATATGTTCATATGTTCCCACACCTGGACAGGCAGATCAAAATACTCGAATAAATATATGCATAATTACCAATAACATCAATCAAACATGAATATTACATGAATATTTAAGGTTTCAAACCCAGAAAATAAGAAATGAACAATAACAAAGTTATAATGAATATAATATAGTATAAAGATTGGTGGGGCATCTTACCAATTTGTTATATCTGTATGTGTATTTATCCAAAAACTGTCCAACATCAAAGTCCATAGATCCAGCAAAGGGGGGACACACCCAGAGAAGAGGGTGAAGTAGTAATATATTGGCTGCAGGAGGAGTAGATCAGACCAGTAAAAACAAAAAATCTTGGAGAAATCAAAAAAATCTAAAATCAAAATACCAAAAGTCATCTTCTGGGTAAATATATAGCTACCGCATACACATTAAGTAATAGGAAAAAAGCAGGGTGTGAGCAAGGTGAAAACATTAAAAACCACATATGTCTATTAATAGAATACCTATGAGGGTGCAAAGCCAAGGGTATTAAGGATCAGCTTACTCAGTTCACCCAGGGGGCAATTCCAAGCAAGCTCTCCCTCCAGAGAAACTAAGGAGAAAGTAAAGCATATAATTAGCTCCAAGATAATCATTCAATGGACATTCGAAAGTTGCTCTCAGATTAAAGCTCACTTTGCTGTTTAAGACAAACCAAGCCTATGCACACCATGGCTCCCCACCGATCCAATGAGCTGCTTAGGCTTGCTCCCGAAATAGCCCTCCCACCACGCCAGATGTAATGAGGTCACAGCATGTTGTGGACACTGTGAACGCCCAGCCCCATCACAAGGCCCTGCAATCCGGTACGGCAGGTGCATGTGCATTCTATTGCAAAGTGCCAAACCATCTTCTACTAAGCACTGTGGAGAAAGGCACTGCCAACAAGCAGAGGGCCCCTTGTAGCCTGAAAAAAGACTGCATCATACATATTCAAGGAAAAAGCCTTAACAATCATAATGTCAGGAGTGCCCATAACCTTCCAAAGTACCATAACACAATAATGCTCAACCACAGAGCATCAAAACCTTGAATACCAAATAGAGTCCACAAAAGGGGAACAGATATAAGAACTGGGAGTTAAACCGGATTCAAACATAAATGTGTCTAAATGAAAAATGATAGAGATTAAATAAATAAAGGGGATCAAACTCTAAAATACTGCAGGGCACTGGACACGGGGCCAGAAGTGACAAACAGGATGGAACAGGATGGAGCAGGATGTAATGAAAAGGGCACCCAACAAAACAGGCAATCAACTTATCCCAGGGATGGAAAAATGGTGATCAATGCGATGCCCATCATTGGGTGCACCGGGCATCCGTACAGCCAACCAAACCAAGAGGTGGTGTGTCTTCCCTGAGCGAACCTTACAAATTTAGGATTAGAAATTCAATCAACTTGGACATTAAATTATGCAATAAATTAATGAAGCAATGCCCCACATCAATCCTGTACATGTGAATTTATAAACCCATGAAATTGAAATTAAATCATAATTCCGCCCTTTGTTTAAATTTTTATTTGGATCTATGGACTTTGATGTGAGACAGAGTTTGGATTGATACACATACAGCTATAAACAAATTGGTAAGGTGCATCCCAACAATCTTTATGCTATATTATATTTGTGATATCTTTGTTAATATTAATTTCTTATTTTCTGGTATTGAAACTTTAAAAAATTATGTAATATTCATGTTTGATTGATGTCATTGGTAATTATACATAGATTTATTCATGTATTTTGATCTGCCTGTCCAGGTGTTGTAACATACTGTATATATCCCCCTGAAGAAGCCTAGCATTTGGCGAAACATGTCAGGATTATTACTCCACGATTATCATCTATTATAGCTCATGTTGGTAAATATCCAAAATGAAATGATTCAATGTTGTTAATGAATCTTAATGTTTTTTTCACATACCGGTATATCCTTTTCTGATTTCTATTCTTTAGAATGAACTGATTGAATAAAATATATGAGTTTTATCTGATGTTGTGACTTAGGTTATTGGCACCTTAAAATCACTGCTCTCTGTCTGAGCATTTTTCTTGTGTCTTATGCATTGTATTAATGTATTGCATTACCAGAACATGGTAACAAGTGTGTTGCAGTGCATAGGAGTCCACTTGCTCATCTGATCCCTGCCTAGCAGGTGGTTGGCTGGTCTGTGTACACTCCGCTTATGCAGTGCAGACACAGCCTGCTCTTTTCTATGGGCGGTCGGATGTAAACGGACCACCTGTCCATTTACACGTGACTTCCATTTGATCCAATTCGCTAGATGGAAGGTGAATGGATCCTTATCCATCTGTTTTGAGCAAATCGGATTGGATGTAGGTGGGTGTAAACAGACACGTGTCCCTTTACCCCTGCCGCTCCATAGAGGAGAATAGAGGTTCTGATTGAAAAACTGACAGTCGTGTGAAAGGGACCTAACTGCTGAACCTTTTATACCCTGCATTTGAAAAAAACATGCAGGTACATTTTTGCATCTGCCCTGGTGTATGAAATAAATGGACCCCATGGACTTCTATAGGGTAATTCATTGCAAAGTTCACAAACTTCAAACTTTGAGCAGCATTTGTTTATGACCTTAACTGATAAGTTCACATTTTAATAAAATAATAAATGCACATTTTTTTTGTAGGTAAAAAAGTGCATTTATTGACAGCTGTATCTAAGCCAATGAGGAGGGACAGGGCCAGAAGAGCAGCTTCTCTCATGCACATCGCTGGATCAAGATCGGGCTCAGGTATGTAGTTAGGGGGGAGCTGCATGCAAAGGTTTTTTACCTTAAATGCAGAGAATGCATTAGACCCCTTTCACACTGCAGGCGTTTTTCAGGTGCTACATTGCTAAAAATAGCGCCTGCATAGTGCCTGAAAAAATCTTTCACACTGGAGTGGTGCGCTGGCAGGGCGTTAGAAAAAGTCCTGCCAGCAGCTTCTTTGGAGCGGTGAAGGAGCGGTGAACTCACCGCTCCTCCACATTGAAATCAATGGACCAGCACTGCTATACTGCCGGCAAAGCGCAGATGCGCCTGCGTTTTGCGGGCAGACTTAACCCCTTTTCGGCCGCTATCGGGGGGTTAAAACCGTCCGCTAGTGGCCAAATAGCGGCGCTAAAACGAAAGTAAGGCGGCGCTAAAATAGTGCCGCTTTACTGCTGACGCCGGGGGTCTTAGAGTAAAAGAACCTTCTGCCTTTAGAACCACTTTAACTATGTATACATGGCTATTACACATATTTATGCACCATCCCAGAGTTCTTTTTTAACGCAAACCATTAGCAAAGGCCTATTATTTAGAGACTAGAAATTAAACAATTAATTAATTAGTGTATGTCTAATAGATATTTGTACTGTATTAGTATTACAGATACATGAATTCCACTCTAAATTGCTGCCTGAAAAAGTTTACATTTTATTTTAATGCACATATGCAGTGTATGTTACTAGTCTCTTCCTAATTGATTGAACAGCTGGTAAACCACAGGTGCCACCTCTGTCTATCTCCTAAGAAGTTGGTAATAAATGGTTTAATCTACTCCTTACTGCTACCCCTCTGTAGGGTAAGAGACAGAGATAAAGTGAAATCATTTTTCAGTTATCCCCTCTCCTCAGTATTAGTTGTATGTTTAATAGAAGTTTGTATGTCGTTGGCTACTTTATATGTAAACATTTTCATTATGAGTAATATTCAGTATCTCACCAAAGTGAGTACACCCCTCACATTTTTGTAAATATTTTATAAAAACTTTTCATGTGACAACATTGAGGAAGTAGTGATTATACAGCTTGTACAACAGTGTAAATTTGCTGCCCTCAAAATAACATAACACACAGCCATTAATGTCTAAACCGCTGGCAACAAAAGTGAGTACACCCCTAAGTGAAAATATCCAAATTGGGCCAAAGTGTCAATGTTTTGTGTGGCCACCATTATTTTCCAGCACTGCCTTAACCCTCTTAACCCTCTTGGGCATGAAGTTCACCAGAGCTTCACATGTTGCCACTGGAGTCCTCTTCCACTCCTCCATGACATCACAGAGCTGGTGGATGTTAGAGACTTTGCACTCCTCCACCTTCTGTTTGAGGATGTCCCACAGATGCTCAATAGGGTTTAGGTCTGGAGACATGCTTGGCCAGTCCATCACCATTACCCTCAGCTTCTTTAGCAAGGCAGTGGTTGTCTTGGAGGTGTCTTTGGGGTCATTATCATGTTGGACTACTGCCCTGTGGCCCAGTCTCTGAAGGGAGGGGATCATGCTCTGCTTTAGTATGTCACAGTATATGTTGGCATTCATGGTTCCTTCAATGAACTGTAGCTCCCCAGTGTCAGCAGCACTCATGCAGCCCCAGACCATGACACTCCCACCACCATGCTTGACTGTAGGCAAGACACACTTGTCTTTGTGATGCAATTGCGGCAATCCGCATTGCGGGAAGCATGTCACCCCAAAGTAGCTCCTGAATTTTTTGGGCGACATGCTTCCCGCGATGCGGATTGCCACAATTGCAGCACAAATTATCGCTCAACAATCGCGGCAGACCCGTACCGTGATTTGAAGTGTCATTCAAATGAATGGCATCTCAAATGCGAGTCCCGCGATTTGTCATTCACACATTAGGACAGTCAAATCGCTGGCAGATTCGTGGCAAATCTGCCCGTGATTCTAAACGCTGTAGTGTGAATGCAGCCTAAGGGTTATCCACACTGATATTCAGGGCACTGATTATCAGTGTCCTGATTATTTGTGCAGTCTCAACAGTGCCCACCAGTACTGCTAATCAGTGCCTACCAGTGCTGCCAATCAGTGTCCATCAGTGCCTCCCCATCAGTGTCGCCTATCAGTGCCCATCAGTTCCGCCTATCAGTGCCGACCTATCAGAGCCAACTATCAGTGTCCATCAGTGCTGCCTATCAGTGCTGCCTATTAGTGCAGCCTAATCAGTGCCTCCTCATCAGTGCCCACCAGTGCCACTTTATCAGTGCCCATCAGCGCAGCCTGATAGTGCCCATAAGTGCAGCCTCATCAACACACATCAGTGAAGGAGAAAAATTACCTGTTTGCAAAATTGTATAACAAACTATGAAAAGCCATTTTTTTTTCAAAATTTTCTGTCTTTTTACCTTTGTTTAGCAAAACATAAAAAAAACCCAGTGGTGATTAAATACCACCAAAACAAAGCTCTATCTGTGTGAAAACAAAATTAAAAAAATGTCATATGGGTACAGTGTAGCATGACCTTGCAATTGTAAAGCTGAAATTTGGCCCAAGCAGGAAGGGGAGAAGCTAGAACTAGTGCTATTTATATGGACATTCAAAGAAGTTACATATTTGGACAAGCAGTAAATTAGCTTTAAAACAAGCTCTTGCTTACATTTGTAGCTGCAAGCACCATGGAGCAATTACAGCAAAAAACACTTTTACTTCCATTTTCTCTCAGTACACCATTCTTCTCTTCCTCAACAGTCTAATCCCTAAATTAATGTGATTGTAGTTTATTTTTTTTATTAAATAACAAACATGTTATACTTATATGCCCTGTGTAGTGGGTTTGTAGCCTGGATCCTCCTCTTCCAGGCTCCCTCTTCGCTGCTCCTGGCCCCTCCCTCCCAAGCAGCTTGCTATAGGGGCACCTGAGCTGACACAGAGCTGCGGTTCTCCCCCCCTCTCTACTGATTGGCTAAACTTTGATTGACAGCAGCAGGAGCCAACGGCAGGGCTGCTGTGTCTCAGCCAATCAGGAAGGAGAGTCCTGGACGGCCGGGGGACCTCCTGGACATCGCTAGATAGAGATGGAGCTCAGGTAAGTATTAGGGGGGCTGAGGGGGGCTGCTACACACAAAAAGGCTTTTTATCTTAATGCATAGAAGGCGTTTAGATAAAAAAAAAAAAAAAACTTTTGCCTTTACAACCCCTTTAAGCACAGAGCAGGTACTCAGGAAGATGGGAGATAGCAAAGTGCTGTCACGCCACATTAACAATTGACATCTTCTCCTGTGAGCTTCATTAAATACTCCACAGTATCTGCTGCTACAAAGCTCTGTGAGGGCTTGTTTTAAAAGAGAAGTTTGGGTTAAACACTGAGAATTGAGCGCTCAAGCACCACTGATTGTGTGACCGCTCAGTTCTCCCATCTGCTCCGAGCAGAGAGCAATGACTGTTAGTCACTGGCTCTTTGCTCTGCCCTTCCAGCGCTCACTGGAGCACCGAGCTGTGGAGGGAGCTGAAGCGGCTGACTCAGTCTCACAGTGGTTCGCTTCTGGGTGGATACCGACTAAAAAGTTGGGATTGATCCAGTGCCTGGACTGTCTGAGTGATGTCAGCAGACAGTGAACTTCAGCCTACTATTGGCTGAAAATGGGTCACAGGCAGGGTTGCCAACCTCCGCAGCATTTTTTACTGACAAAACATGGAAAATTTACTGGAGGAGCACATTATTTTACTGGCGACCAGAGAAATTACAGAACTCTTATTAAAAACTAAAACAATGAATATTGAACAGTATAAACCTCAGATTTTTTTTTTTTTTTGAACAGTAAAAATCTGATTTTTACAAACTGTCAGTAAATTTACTGGCGGTTTTGTCAGGGAAATAGGCGCATCCCTATGCGCAATTCTACAAGGTCAGTGAACCAGCATGAGCAAGGTCGCGCTAACGCGCATCAGCGCACACGAATGCACAATAGCGCCGGAATCGGGCAAATGCACGTGCGCAAAAGTGCCGCTAATGGGTGAACGCGCATGCGCAATAGTGCCGCTAACGGGCGAACACGCGTACGCAGCAGCGCTCGCACGACATGACACAGGTACCATGTTTATTTAAACGTTCCACTGACAGTGCCGCATCGCTGGATTATCAGCAGCTCTCCCTGTATACCTGTGCTTGTGATTACTGTTACCTGATCACTTGTGTACCGACCCGGCTTGTTTGACCTGCTCCTGTGGATCTCCTGGCTCTACCTACTGGCTGGCATCTGACGTCTCCCTGCCTGCTTCCTGCATCTGACCCCGGCTTGGGTAATGGACTCCGTGTTTTCCTGTCTCATGTACCTGGACTTCTGGCTCTGATCTTGGACTGTCTTACCGTGTTTGACCCCTGGCCTGGCTTTTGACTCTGCTACTGGACTTCCATTGGTCCTCTCCTCTGGACCTCCTAAGCACGTTGCCTCCAGTGACTTTGCTCTACCACGTTCCTGGCATCAGCTGCTACTACCAGGCAACCCGTGCTTCTGTGGGTACCGCATCCCCGTGTCACTTTCAGGGTTGTGCTGCACTCGGCCACAAAGGGAGCCCTCCCGGCATCTCGGCCTCCTACCAAGTTCCTGACAGGTTGTTAACCCTGGTCACAGGGGTGCAGACCAAACTGCACTTCTCTATAGGAGAAGAAAAAGACAAAAAAGCTTTGACCATACTTCGCCTCTAAAATTTATTTACTGCTTATAAGAGTATGTAAATATTTGGATGTCCATAGACCAGGGGTGCCTAACCCTTTGAAAAGTGCGGGCCACTTAAGTGATTTGGTAACTAGACATGGGGCACAAGGAAATTAAATGGTTCAGTATTTCAGAGTTTTCATTTTGAATAGCATGATGAAGATTTTAAACAACAATCAGGATCCTTATTTTCAGTGGGACCAATCCGCGATGTTTTTTCCCACCGTTTTTGTGTAGCTATAAAAACAAACATTATAAATACTATTTTTCCCTTTTTTTTGGGAGTGATCACATTCCCTCTGTTCTCAGTTGCATAAGAACTGGGGGTGGAGGAGAAGCAGCAGCACACTGAGCTTCCCAGTGACAGGCTGTGCAGGGGGGGGGGGTGTGTCAGGACAAGTCTAATCATTGGAGAGCAGGCTGAGTTCCCAGCATAGCTAGAGAACTTACCATGGTGTGTTCTCCTGCCTAGTGTGGTCAGTTTTTAATAGGAAAGCAGAGGGACTGTCAGGAACATCAGGGATTTCATACAATGGAAGCAATACAAAGAGAATAGGATACTTTCTTGTACAAGTACATTCATTCATTCATTCATTTATTCAAGTACATGGTACAGCAGGCTCACATCAGGAATATGAAATGTTGGGGTAACAAACTTTAAAGCAGAGTTCCACCCAAAAGTGAAAGTTCCACTTTAAGGCCTCTTCCCCCGCTCCTGTTTGTGAAGGAGAGGGGAAGCGGGTATCCGAATTTCACAGGTACCCGCTGCCACTTTTGTTCCAGTCGCCTTAGGAAGCGTAAGTTCTCCATCCCCCTTCTAAAGTCTTCTGGGACACATGACAGGTCCTAGAAGACCAGTCACAGAGCGCAGAGCGCTCACACATGCACAGTGGGCACCTGGCTGTGAAGCCGCAAGCTGTCACAGCCAGGTGCCCATAATAGAGATGCCGGCGCTGCCGAGGGAGGGTGAAAACTGCTGAGGTGAGTACACCGCTGGATCGTGGGACAGGTGAGTGTGTGTTTATTAAAAGTCAGCAGCTACAACTTTCTGTTAAAAAAAAGTCAGCAGCTACAAAACTGTAGCTGCTGACTTTTAATAAACACAAAAATTACTGGAACTCCGCTTTAACTATGAAATGAGGCAGTAGCTTCTTGTTCAACCCAACCCTCATGTTCACAGTTCTTCATTTAAAGGCTAAATTCACCCTTTCAGACAGAATTTCACCTTTCGTAATAAATAGAAGCCTTTTCTAATGTCCTTTCTGCCCAAGCCATCCTAATGTGCTTATGTCTTATTTACCTAGTCCACAAAGCTTCAAATTTTCACCTTTCAGTTCAAAAGACCTGATTATCTGCATCATCATGTGACCTTCCAGGAACATCATATACCATTGTACACTGACTTTCTGCATCACAGAATAGGGTGTGTTTACCACTCTGGACCACACCTCCCTCATTACTATACCACCTCTTTTTTATTTCCACCCACTTCTCTACTTCTTCCTTTGGGCTTTGGTCACATCTAATATGGATGCAGGTCACAGCAGGGGTCCGGCGCATTCTTGTTCTCCATTTCAGGGACGAATAAGGCCCGCATTTTTACCTGAAACAGAGCCAAAAATGCACAGAACCCCTGTGCAATCCGCTCCTCGGCCGCCCTGGAGATGGTCACATCTTCGGTCACAATCTCCTGTCATACGAATTGGATGCTGGGAAACCCGCATTCAATTTGCATAAGTGTGAACCCAACCTCAGATTGCATAGTGGATTTGTTTACACAAGTACATGGGAGGGAGACATTCAGCTGTCAATGTTCTTGTACTCCAGCTCCAGCTCCAGCTCCAGCTCAGGGAGGGGGAGGGTATAAACACACCAATTTCACTTTCAAGCCTCATTCTTAAAGTGTAGTGGGAGTGGACTTTTTTTGGTGTGTTTTTCCCACAACACACATAGGGCAGCCTATTGATTTCAATTTATTTCAAAGGGCTACCCTACATGCAACTGTAGCACCCTGGGGGGGGGGGGCTGTGTTAGGGCGCTCCTCGCCAAATTCCTTGTCAGGAGTAGCTACTGCAGTTAGTTGTTAGAGATCCAATGATTTTTCCCTAAGTTTGGCATTGTTGCACTTTTCTCTTCTACCACTAGGTGGCAGGGAACTTGGTGGTACTAGATATGAGAAGGGCAACCTAAGGTCAGGTTATGGGTATATGGGGTATCTCAGCCAATGGGCAGGGGTTTTCTTGAATTCCTTGGCCTGCTGGGAGAACTTATATATTCAGGTGAGGTCAGATGATCTCTGTTCTGTGCCACCCAGACGGCTGTCTGGGTGGACCTGTATCATACGCCCCAGGCTGCTAGGCCAGAGATTGGCCCTATCCTGGGGGCATCTGTCTACTAGGCTGTGTGAGGGCTTATCCAGAAGTAAGAGGGCAATGCAGGGTTGGGAGTGCAACTTGCAGTCCAACCAAAAGTGACGGTTCTGCCGGCCGGAGAACCTGTCGTGGTCAGAGGTGGAGAGGAAGCTGTCACCACTAAGGGACCAATCGCTTTTACCAGGGACCACAGGGAGTAACTGAAGCAATTACCAGAGCAACATTCTCACCAAACGGGCATGGTGGAGAATCGGGAAACTTCAGGCAGTGATCAAGTCAGGGACCCAGCCAGCGGAGGTGACGCTTGCAGAGCAGCCTTGTGTGTCAAGCCAGGGACTGAGCCGGTTAGCAGGGGTGAAGCTTGAGGAGTATCTGGAGTGCCAAGCTAGGGACCCAGCAGGGAAGTGTGGGTTACACTTGAGGGAGATACCATGGCAAAAGCCTTGAAGAGTTCACAGGATTCAGAGTCAGTGAATCAGAGAGTCCAGTGAGAGACTATGAGCTCAAGGGTCGGAAAAACTACAAGTAGACGTTGTGAAGCTGAGAGAACTGTTGAATTTTGTGTTAGGAACTGTTAAGTACTGTTGCCATAGGAGACAGCAATCCTGCACGTGCAGAAGTGACACCTTGCTGGGGCCTTTCCCTGTATGGCTGTCCTCCTATTGAAGTTTCAGAGTCTGCCAATTGAAATTGTAACTACTCAAGGGTGTCCTGGCCCTATCCCTCTTTCCCTTCAAAAATATAAAAAGGACTGTTAAAAGAAATAAAACAGTGTCTGGCGCCCAATGACTTTCACCATCTTTACACCCACTATGTCTCACAACCCACCACATATTGAAGGATGTCAGCTGTCTTTGACCTTGAAGCAGGGCTCAAGTCCGTTGGGAACGCATGGGAACGGAGTTCCTGCACTTTTTCCACAACAGGAACTTAGTTCCCTTTAGCAGCCGTGTCCTGCAAGACTTTGAAGTATGCGAGCTGTGTGGCAGGTGCTACACCAGCAGCTGCCCACCCAGCTCGCAATAGTAAGTGCCGCACACCTGACCAATCAGGCATTGCCAGTAGGGGGCCCCATGACAGCTTCCGCATTGATCTACCTGTCAATCACAGCTAGCTGACAGCTAGATCAGGTCCCTGCTGCTAAGAGATTGTATTTAGTCAGACCTCTCATGATGCGCTCCTCCCCGCCGGCCCCTTCTGATTTCTCTGTCTCTTTGCCCCCCCCCCCCCAGTCTCCTGCATACTTGCTCTGTGTGTCCTGCTGAATCCCCCCCCCCTCCATCTTCAGTGCCATATGATGAGAGAACCCAGAGGAGGAGCACAGCTATTCTGCTCACAGGACATGCAGGGAGAGAGGTGAGCTGAGGGAGGAACATCAGTTTGGGGTGGTAAGCTGAGCACAATACCTGGCAAAGTTTAATGCCAGGAGGGAAGTTTATGTGAAGGGTTGGAATAGCAGCGAGTGTGTGTTGGAGCCCTGCAGAGTTTGCAGCCCCCCAAGCTAACATGCATCTCCTAAGCAGGAACATCACTATCTCCCCAAGGATTCTGTCCAGATAATGTGCAGTTAGTTTATGACCTTTCCGTTTAACCCTGTGTTATCCAAACTCTGTTCAATTAAAAGTGTAATTTTACTACATAAACACTCTATATACAAAATTCCACAATAAAGATCAGAACGTGATGTTCACATTTGCTTGGAAGCACAATTGAATGAATGCTGATTCAGAGAATTACTGTATTTATGTTTATTGAGGATTGTTTTTTTTTTTTATGTACTAACAGTTAAGCTTTATACACACAATACGAAAATTGGATGAAAAATACCACTTTTGAAGCGTTCGTGCATATGAGCATATCCTTTTTTTGGTGGGTGAGTGGATCTTGGGTGGGAGTTCCCACACTTTTTTCCCCAGGACTTGACCCCTGTCTTGAAGGTCCTCATTAGGTTAGAAGAGGCTAACGACTTTGCTACACAACTAATGCAGCAAAGTAGTGTTTTCTGCACTTGAAAAAATGTATGTTGTTGCTTCCACTTTTGGGGTCCTGTTAACAATTAATGGCACAGAAAGTGCAACTAGTTCATTCTAGATATATAAAGGGGACCATATGCTCTGATTATACAATCTTCTTTATGTTAAAGTCGGGTACACACTACATTTTTTTGTCGTGTATTCCAGCGGGTTGTACAAAAAAAACTGTCAGCTCCGGTTGAAGCCGCTGTACTAACCATGCAAGGTTAGTCCAGCGATTTCCCCTGCTGAGCTGATATGTCCCTCCGCCAGAACACTCCAATCAGATATGCTGACAGCTGATCACGTGATGTAAACAGAGTCGGTAATCGTCTTTTTTTCCCTCATGCTGACAGCCGATTACCACCTGGAGTAAATGGACATCAGTCCTGCACACTTCAGACCCACTGCTTCTAAGCAGTACCCCCCCAGTGCCACATACCAGTGCCCACCAGTGCCACCTATCAGTGCCCATCAGTGCTGCCAATCAGTGCCCATAAGTGTTTCATCATCAGTGCTGCCTATCAGTGTCCTCTACCAGTGCCTATCAGTGCCACCTATTAGTGCCACCTATCAGTGCCACCTATCAGTGTCACCTATCAGTGTCCTTCAGTACTGCCTTATTAGCCCATAAGTGCAACCTCATCAACGCACATCAATGAAGGAGAAAAATTACCTGTTTGCAAAATTTTATAAAGAACTTTAAAAAACGTTTTTTTGTTTTGTTACATTTTTGGTCTTTTTTTGCTTGTTTAGCAAAAAATAAAAACCCAAGTGGTGATAAAATACCACTAGAAGAAAGCTCTATTTGTGTGAACAAAAATTATAAAAATGTCATATGGGTACAGTATCGCATGGCCGCACAATTGTCTTTCAAAGGGCAACAGCGCTGAAAGCTGAATATTGGCCTGGGCAGGAAGGGGGTTTAAATGCCCAGTAAGCAAAGTGGTTAACATAATACATGCATAAAGAAAAACAATATAGTAATGTGACCACTATATAAGATTTATGGATAGCTTTACTTATAGTTATGCATACTATATACAGCAGAAAAAAATGATGAATTGGGGTATCTGTGCCAGATGAAGGCAAACAAGAGGGACCTATTATGGTTAATACTCCAGCAACCATCTGAAGTATGAGAATATATCACATACGCCATAAATAAATAATGTCTTTTAATGAATAACTGAATAATTCTTATTTACATTATAAATTTAACAAGTTTATATACACATGTTTGTCTTTTCTAGACAGTCACACAAACATATTAGCCAAATCAATATCTTATCCGGCGTTTCAATGTGCGTTTAACAGTTTGCCTTCAAGGTAATGATAGGCTGCCATCTGGAAGTATTTATTATAATCTGAGTTATCTAGCTCAAATTTAGACTGGACTTCCATACTCAGTTCCCACACTACCACCTGCTTAGCTGGCTTTCTGCATAGACTAACTGTAGAAAGGTCATTTATATTAAAAGTAACCATAATAAATAAATTCTGCATGTTTCCAGCTACAAAAAACTGGTGTGCTCTAAATTCACAAATATCCATAATAATATAACAATACCCAGCAGTAAAAAACATATATCAAGTAATATAAGTAATAAATTAATAGTAATACGTTTGTGGAAAAAAGAATAGCAGGTATGGCCTAAAGGGTAAGTACAGCATATAAAGTGCATAAAGTACTTTTTTAGTCCTTATTGAAATGTTGAAATTCAAAAAATGTGTATGTGAGTTTCACAGTATTCTTCTTTGCTTTGCTATATTTTTGTTATGGCATTAAATGTAGACATTTTTAGATCGGCATGTCATGACAAGCAGAGTAGCTGACAGCAGTGACAAAATCTAGTTACCGTATTTATCGGCGTATAACACGCGCCGGCGTATAACACGCACCTTAACTTCAAGAGGGAAGTTTTAGAAAAAAAACTTTACACAGCCCCCCTGCATAGTACACTGCCCCTGTACCTCACAAACTGCCCCTGTACCTCACAAACTGCCCCTGTACATCACAAACTGCCCCTGTACATCACAAACTGCCCCTGTACATCACAAACTGCCCCAGTACATCACAAACTGCCCCTGTACATCACAAACTGCCCCAGTACATCACAAACTGCCCCAGTACATCACAAACTGCCCCAGTACATCACAAACTGCCCCTGTACATCACAAACTGCATCACAAACTGCCCCAGTACATCACAAACTGCCCCAGTACATCACAAACTGCCCCTGTATAACACAAGCTGCCCCTGTACAATACACATCCCCCTTCCATTATAAAGGCCCCCCCTGCACTCCCAGCGCTGGGACAGGGACACATACCTCCATTAACGCTCTCTCTCCTGTCCTGTGGTCCCGGTCATGTGACTGCACTCCCAGCGCTGGAACAGGGACACACATGGCTCCATTAACGCCGCTCTCTCCCGTCCTGGGGTCCCGGTCATGTGCCTGCTCTACTCTCCATCATGTGACCGCTCTCCTCCTCCAATCAAATGCTGCACACGAGGAGGAGGCGGAGCGGGAGGAGGTGAGCAGACACAGCTTAAACATTACATGGGGGAGCAGTGTTTCACAGGTGGCTTGCACGGGTTTACTGGCAGCGCTGTTTCACGGCCAGGAGAGGCGGGGCGGCCGGCCTGACACCCTCCCAATAGGACCGCCCGATCCCCGCCCCTGTTGGTGATATCGGCGTATAACACGCAGGCATGATTTACCCTCTATTTTCAGGGTAAAAAAGTGCGTGTTATACGCCGATAAATACGGTATATATTTGGCTGGATATCCTCCCATTCAGGTCATGAGCTGAATAAGATAAAGTCAATCAATTCCCCCATCCACTCTAAACAGCCAGGATGGAGGAATCTCCCCATGCTGGCTATTGTATTCAGCAGCTCTATCATTGGCTGTCTAAATACCCAAGCAGTGACTGTAAATGATAGGATACAGTTACTGTTCGGCCGATAATTTTTCACACAACTCAGTTGATTTTAAAATAAACTTTTGTTAAGTGGGGTGGTGGTACTAATTTAGACAGGAATTGTGTACCTACGCACCTATCAATGCCTTCTTAAGAAATAGTGTATAAAGCAATGACTGTACTCTCCATTGGTTTGAATCTTACCTATCTTCACGCACCTTCAGTGTCACTTACAACTCTACTTCCTCCTCTCATACTCCTCTTACTGTTGGGGTTCTGTCCTTGGACCTCTCCTATTCTCAATCTACACCTCTTCCTTAGGTCAGCTGATAGCCTCCCATGGCTTCCAATACCAATTCTATGCTGATGACACCCAACTCTACCTCTTTACCCTTCAGCTCACCCCATCAGTTTCCTCACTTATCACTGATTTACTAACAGACATAAATTACTGGATGTCACACCACTTCCTCAAACTAGTCTATCCAAAACCAAGCTAATAATATTTCCTCCCCCATGTGCCCCTTCACCTGAATTCTCTGTCAAGATCACAATTATCAGTCCTTCCCCACATGCCAGGGTGCTAGGGGTAACCCCGGACTCTGAACTGTCCTTTCAGGCCCACATCCAATCCCTGTCCAAATCTTGCCGCCTCCACAAACATCTTTGGAATATGCCCCTTTTTAACCGATGACACAACAAAGCTTCTAATTCACTCCCTGGTTATCTCCTGTCTCGACCACTGCAACTCATTGGATTACCTTTACATAGGCTACCCCCCTCAGTCATTCATAAATGCTGCTGCCAGACTTATCCACCTTACCAACCGTTTAGTGTCTAGCACCCCTCTCTGCCAATCCCTCCACTGGCTTCTACCCAATAAATACAATTCAAAGTACTCAAGAACTCAAAGTACAACTCTGCCCCAGCTACATCACTAACCTGGTCTCAAAAAATCAACCAAACCGCTCTTTTCAGTCCTCCCAAGACCTCCTGTTCTCTAGCTACCTTATCACATTCTTCCATGCTCACCTCCAGGACTTCTCCTGAGCTTCTCCCATGCTTTGGAACTCCCTACCCCAATCTGTCCGACTATCTCCTAATCTATCCATCTTTAGACAATCCCTGAAAACTCTTCAAAGAAGCCTATCCTGCTTCTAACTAATACACTGTGTTTTTACTTTCTCCGCCAGCTCATCCCCCACAGTTATTATCTTTTGTATCACTTGACCCTCCCTCTTAGATTGTAAGCTCTAATGAGCAGGGCCCCTTGTTTCCTCTTGTACCAATGCGCAGGATGTGGAAGCCTTACAAAAAGACCTAAATAAAATAATGGGGTGGGCAGCTACATGGCAAATGAGGTTTAACATTAAAAAATGTAAAGTAATGCATTTAGGTGCTAAAAATATGAGCGTAAGTTACTCGCTAGGGGGAAAACCTCTGGGGGAATGTAGGATGGAAAAGGACCTGGGGGTCTTAGTAGATGACACGCTCTGCAATGGCATGCAATGCCAAGCTGCTGCAAGCAAAGCCAACAGAATATTAGCATGCATTAAAAAAGGGATTCACTCCAGAGAAAAAAAAGATAATTATCCCACTCTACAAGATTCTGGTCTGGCCTTGAGTATGCCGTCCAGTTCTGAGCACCGGTTCTGAAGAAGGATGTGCTGGAACTGGAGAGAATCCAAAGAAGGGCACCAAAGCTAATAAAGGGACTAGAGGATCTTAGCTATGAGGAAAGACTATTCTCTCTGGAGAGGAGATGCTTGAGAGTGGATATGATAGCAATGTGCAAATACCGTACTGGTGACCCTAGAATAGGGAAAAAACTTTTCTGTGAAAGGGAATTTAAAAAGACATGTGGCCATTCACTGAAATTGGAAGAGAAGGGTTATTTACTGTCAGAGTGGTAAGGATGTGGAATTCTCTTCCACAAAAAGTGGTAACAGTAGGGAGCTTCAATAGTTTAAAAAAACTATTAGATGGGCACCTTAACGATTACAACATACAGGGATATACAATGTACTATTGATATAAACACAAGCACACCCACACAACACAGGTTGAACTGGATGGACTGGTGTCTTTTTTCAACCTTACCAACTACAGTCAGGTCCATAAATATTGGGACATCACCACAATTCTAATCTTTTTGGCTCTATACACCACCACAATAGATTTGAAATTAAACAAACAAAATGTGCTTTAACTGCTGACTTTCAGCTTTAATTTGAGGGTATTTACATCCAAATCAGGTGAAAGGTGTAGGAATTAGAATAGGTTTGTATATGTGCCTCCCACTTTTTAAGGGACCAAAAGTAATGGGACAATTGGCTGCTCAGCTGTTCCTTGGCCAGGTGTGTGTTATTCCCTCATTATCCCATTTACAAGGTCCAGAGTTCATTTCAAATGTGCTATTTGCATTTGGAATCTGTTGCTGTCAACTCTCAATATGAGATCCAAAGAGCTATCACTATCAGTGAAGCAAGCCAACATTAGGCTGAAAAAACAAAACAAACCCATCAGAGAGCAAAAACATTAGGTGTGGCCAAATCAATTGTTTGGAACATCCTTAAAAAAAAAGAACGCACAGTGAGCTAAGCAACACCAAAAGACCTGGAGGACCACGGAAAACAACTGTGGTGGATGACCGAAGAATTATTTCCCTAGTGAAGAAAAACCCTTCACAACAGTTGGCCAGATCAAGAACACTCTCCAGGAGGTAGGTGTATGTGTGTCAAAGTCAACAATCAAGAGAAGACTTCACCAGAGTGAATACAGAGGGTTCACCACAAGATGTAAACCATTGGTGAGCCTCAAAAACAGGAAGGCCAGATTAGAGTTTGCCAAACAACATCTAAAAAAGCCTTCACAGTTCTGGAACAACATCCTATGGACAGATGAGACCAAGATCAACTTGTACCAGAGTAATGGGAAGAGAAGAGAGAAGAGAAGAGTATTATAGAGAAGGAAAGGTACTGCTCATGATCCAAAGCATACCACCTCATCAGTGAAGCATGGTGGTGGTAGTGTCATGGCGTGGGCATGTATGACTGCCAATGGAACTGGTTCTCTTGTATTTATTTATGATGTGACTGCTGACAAAATCAGCTGGATGAAATCTGAAGTGTTTCGGGCAATATTATCTGCTCACATTCGGCAAAATGCTACAGAACTCATTGGATGACGCATCACAGTGCAGATGAACAATGACCCGAAGCATACTGAGAAAGCAACCAAAGAGTTTTTTAAGGGAAAGAAGTGGAATGTTATGCAATGGTCAAGTCAATCACCTGACCTAAATCCGATTGAGCATGTGTATGTGTATGCGAGAAAAAGAGTCTGCTTAGAGTTCTGCTTTAAAGGAGAAGCCCTGGTGGAAGAGGAGCAAACACACAATGCTTTCTAAAAAGAAGGATTTTACACTACTTATTAACCACTTCCCTACAGCAGTACTGTCATATGACGCCGTAGAAACCCTTTGTCCCTCTGGGCGGGCGTCATATGACATCCTGGGATTCATTGCATTGTGGAGCGTGTGCCACGTCGCTCGTGACCCGATGCGCGTGCCCGGCGGACATGTTGTCCGCCGGGCACCCACGATTGTCCGCCGGGCACCCACGATTGAGGAGACCGATCTGTGTGTTCCCATTACAGAGGAACACCGATCGGTCTCCTCCCCTTGTGAGTCCCCTCCCCCTACAGTTAGAATCCCTCCTAGGACACACAGTCAACCCCTAGATCACCCAACTAGTGTTAACCCCTTCCCTGCCAGTGACATTTATACAGTAATCAGTGCATTTTATAGCATGGATCGTTGTATAAATGCGAATGGTCCCAAAATAGGGGTACACCACTAATAACGCTAGACCATTCAGAATATGAATCATTAACCACTACTCTCTAAATATGGTCTTTTATCCAGTTTTCTGTCCATTTACACATTTTCAGACCTGTAGACTTAACATTACACATTAGCCATGTGTGGGGACCTATGTCAAATGCTTTTGAAAAATCCGAGTATATCACTTCTACAGCCACCCTCTGTCCAACGTAAAAAGAAGAATTCTGTCTTTCGTGAATCCATGCTGTCTGTTGCTTAAAACACTTTTTTCCAGCAAGAACCCATCTATGTGGTCTTTTATTAACCTCCTTAGCGGTATTCCCGAGTCTGGCTCGGGTTCAGTTTTTTCTGCTAGGAGCGGTAACCCCGAGCCAGACTCGGGCTTGCGTTGCAGGATACAGGGAGGAAGTTACTTACCTTTTCCCCTGAATCCTGCGATGTCTCCCCGCTGTGTGAGCGAGCCGTCCGCTCGCTCGATTCACACAGTGCCCGAGTGCCGCCGATCTCCGTTCCCTGCAACGTTCCGACGCACGGGAGCAGAGATCGGCGCCAAATTTAAAAAAGTTTAAAAACACACAACACATACAGTACTGTAATCTTACAGATTACAGTACTGTATACCAAAAATACACATCCCCTTTGTCCCTAGTGGTCTGCCCAGTGCCCTGCATGTCATTTTATATAATAAAATTTTTTTTTTTTCTGCCTGGAAACTGGAGATTGTCCATAGCAACCAAAAAGTGTCCCTTTATGTCAAAAGTGGTTTTAGACCAGCTAGAAAACACTGATAAAAAATTAGAATCACAATTTATCATCAAACAATAAATTTAATGACAGCAACTATTTTGCAACTGAGCAAATTTCAGTGTTTTTGATTTGATTACATTATTGAATCATTTTTATATATATTTTTATTATATTATAATTTATGATTTTGTGTTTCAAACTTTATCATACCCGGGATGTATACTAGACTCTGGTTCGGACAGATTTAAGTGAGTTATTCATAAGAATTGCATGCCTACAATATAAAAACGCCAGATTTCCATGCAAAATAATTGTACCGCTTTCAGCACTAAATTCCGGACAGAATCATACCGCCAGGGAGGTTAAAGTGTATGTAAACCTGATTCATGACATTTGACCTGGGCACATATATCTGTAGTGTTTTCTTATGTCTCTCCAAAGCACTAAATCCCGTGTGTTCCTGCTGCTTCATTCTTCTGTTATCAGCATGATAACTTCTGACAAGTTCTCCGTCGACCAAGATAAAACCAGCCTGAAATTTGTGTCACGGGAGGTTGCTATAAATAGATTAGCAGAAAGCTGGTCTATTACCAGCACATTCCTTTCTTCCTTTGCGTATGTGGAGGAGGTGCCTTTCCTCCAATCAGCTGTATGCCAAGAATCCACTCCCAGTGCTGAGCAGGAAGGGAAAATATCCAACACGATGTGCACTTTCTAAAGAATATAGCAAGTTGAAGACAACAGATATACATGTAAAACTTATGTAGGGAGATTTGTTTCATCCCTGTGTATCATCTAAGGCTATTCACTTCACTGGGTATATGTGAGGGTTTACATTCACTTTAAATGCTCCAGTATGTTCCCAACTACAGAAGTTAAACTAACAAGTCTATAGTTACTTGGTAAAGACTTTGGTCCCTTTTTAAAGTATATTTAAAGGCAAAACTTTTTTTTTGTTATGGATAGAGTGGAGAGGGATTAGAACACCTGTCAGTTTACCATTATCATTGAAAGTAAAAGTAAGAGAAATTACCCAGATTTTGAATTGTCCCCAGAAAATGTATAGAAGGGAAATCTTCCAATGGGTACACTAGTTCTGGTGGCCTGGGGTTCCCCAAGAAATTCCCTTGACTTACAGGGATTTCCTCTCACTTCCTCTTTGTCTATGTGACAAGAAGTGAAGGGAAATCTCCACAATGGGACACAGATGGAAAAAAAAAAAAAATCTGCAGGGGTTATAACGCTTCATTGCTCTATCAGAAATGGAAAAAAAGTGTTGCCTATAGTTCTACATTAAATATAGGCACCACATTGGCATTATGCCAATCCAGTGGTACTATTCCAGTCATTAACCACTTCAATACAAGGCACTTTCACCCCCTTCCTGCCAAGGCCATTTTTCAGCTTTCAGCACTGTCGCATTTTGAATGACAATTGCACGGTCATGCAACACTGTACCCAAATTAATTTTTAATAATTTTCTTCACACAAATAGAGCTTTCTTATGGTGGTATTTAATCACTGCTGGGTTTTTTATTTCTTAATAAAGAAAAGAAAAAAGACCGTAAATGTTGAAGAAAATATGTTTTTCTTAGTTTCTGTCAGTAAATTTTGTAAATAAGTAATTTTTCTCCTTTACTGATGTGCGCTGATGAGGCGGCATTGATGGGCACTGATAGGCTGCACTGATGGTCCCTAATATTCTGCTCTGATGGGCACTGGTAGGTGACACTGCTATGCAGCACTGATGAGCACTGATAGGTGGCACTGGTGGGCACTGATAGGCGGCACAGATAGGTGGCACTAATGGGCACTTATGGGCAGCACTGATGGACACTGATGGGAAGCATTGATGGGCAGCACTAATGAGCAGGCACTGATAGGCACTAAAAGGCAGCACTGACTGGCATCAGTAATAGACATTGATTTGTGGCACTGATGGACACTAATTGGTGTTATTGCTGGGGCTTTACTGTAATCATGGCACTGATGATCAGTTCCCTGATTACCTGCCCTGGTCTCCCCTGTGAGGAGATGCCGCTGATCGGCTCTCCTCACCACACACTCTGTCAGTGTCACAGGCTGTGATTGGACACAGCCGATCATATGGTTAAAGAGCCGCGTCATCGGCTCTTTACAGAAATCGGGGGGTGCGCTGTATTGTAGGCATATGGCACAATCGCTGCGTGCCCCCGCAGATGCGCAAGAGCAGCAGTTTTGGGGCGCCATCATTTGACGTCCTCACAGAACGATAGCTGCACTGCTCCTCTGTCATTTGATGGTGGGAGGACGGAAAACAGTTAAAGAGTCCCTAAAAATTTGAAACAATGGCTTGGGTGTATGTCATCTGGTCCAGGTGCTTTATCCACATGTATTCTGTTTAAATATTGCTGGAAGGTATTTAATAAATTTGCCTTCTCTTTGTCCCCAGTCACCCGCTATAGATTATTTTGTAAAGGGCCTACATGCTTAGACCTGACCTTTTTCTATTAAAGGGGTTGTAAATCCGCAAGGTTTTTCACCTTAATGCATTCTATGCATTAAGGTAAAAAACCTTCTGTAGTGCAGCAGCCCCCCAGAGTCCCCTTTTACTTACTTGAACCTTATCTTTCCAGCAACAAGAACGAGCACAGCAGCTCCAGCCGCTATCATTGGATAAATTGATAGCAGCTTTGGCTCCCACTGCTGTCAATCAAATCCAGTGACACGGGAGCCGGGAGATGATTAAATCATGTTATGGTCACTGCTACCCAGATGTTCTTTTATTTGAACATAGCAATAAGCTCTGCATGGTTTGAGATTACCAGATCCAACAGAGCATTATTCCTAGTCAGGGCCTCTATGAACTGGACCATAAATTGTCTTGTAATAGGTTTATAAATGTTTGCCCTTTAACTGCTCCAACCGTCCCCCGCCCCCCTCTGATGTCGTTGGGAAAGCCATAGGGAAGTGCTATGTGCTCTGTTATAAAAGAGCTGTCAGACGCAGCGAAGCCTCACACAGCGGGAGCCTCCCATTGCGCGGAGCGGCCCAAGAAGAGATGCCGACGCCATGGAAGAAGATGCCGGACGAGTAGACCAGAGCAAGAAGAAGCGGATCGGAGGAAGAAGAAGATGGAAGAGGAAGATGGAAGAAGATGGTAGAAGATGGAAGAAGAAGAAGATGAAGAAACTGAAGAAAGAAGAAAGGAAGAAGGAAGACCAGAAGAAAGAAGATTTTAATAAAGGAATTGTCAAAGACCGTCTCCTGTAATTTTTAACATTTTTGTCACTTTTTTGATGAAATGGTAGGGGTACTTTTGTACCCCTTTACCATTTCACACAGGGGGGGCAGGATCTGGGGGTCCCCTTGTTAAAGGGGGCTTCCAGATTCCGATAAGCCCCCCGCCCGCAGACCCCCACAACCAATGGCCAGGGTTGTGGGGACGAGGCCCTTGTTCCCATCAACATAGGGACATGGTGTTTTGAGGGGTCACAGACCCCCAAAGCACCCTCCCAATGTTGAGGGCATGTGGCCTGGTACGGTTCAGGAGGGAGGGGGCCGCTCTCGTCCCCCCTCTTTTCCTGCTGCCTGCCAGGTTGCGTGCTCGGATAAGGGTCTGGTATGGATTTTGAGGGGGACCCCACGCCGTTTTTTTTTGGCCGGGGTTCCCCTTAAAATCCATCCCAGACCTGAAGGGTCTGGTATGGATATTTAGGGGGACCCCTACGTCATTTTTTTTTATTTGAAGCGGGGTTCCCCTTAATATCCATAGCAGACCTGAAGGGCCTGGTAATTGAATTTGGGGGAAACCCCACGCTTTTTTTTTAATTTTTTATCAATGACTTTTTTTTTTATCAACGACTTTCAATGAATGACTGTTCTCTGTGTTACGGGAGCCGGCAATTCATAAGCCGCAAGTGATTTTAAATAGCTTTTTTTCCTGCAAAAATGACACTTTGTGCAGGGACAGTTCTAAGCATGGGAAACATGCGCCCCTTCACAGGCATACTATAGACACCCCCCAGGTACGAAATTTAAAGGAATATTACACTTTTATTGTTTCACATTAAGCATTATTAAAATCACTGCTCCTGAAAAAACGGCCGTTTAAAAAAAAAAAAATTTGCATTGATACATGTCCCCTGGGACAGGACCCAGGTCCCCAAACACTTTTTATGACAATAATATGCATATTAGCCTTTAAAATTAGCACTTTTGATTTTGAACGTTCGGGTCCCATAGACTTTAATAGGGTTCTAAAGTTCACACGAGCTTTAGGTCTGTTCGCAGGTTCTGGTGCGAACCGAACAGGGGGGTGTTCGGCTCATCCCTATCTCCGGGTAGTTAAAATCCCCAATTATTATCACTGTCCCAGCCCTTTTAGCCTTTTCTACCTATGTAAGGTGCTGAGTCTCTACCTCCTCATTAACATTGGGAGATCTATAACAAACTCCAATGATTACTTTTGTAGTACGCACACCCATGTGCAGTTTCACCCTTAATGCTTCAGCCTCATCAGACTGTCTATCAACTAGCTCCTCTTTTACACTCGCTTTGAGATCACTTCTCACATAGAGACAGACACCACCACCCCTCCGTTTTACCCTGTCTTTCCGAAAGAGAGCATAGCCAGAAATATTAATAACCCAGCCATGTGAAGAATGAAGCCAAGATTCAACTATACCAATTAAATCATAGTTCTCTTCATGCACCAAAGATAATTTGCTTGGCAGACTTCTGGCATTGGTAAACAAACACTTTAATTAGTTGTCACATTTTGCACACTTATTTTTTATATTTTTAATTTTAGTACAAATAGTACCCTGTTCTATACCTTCATATGCAGTTTTAAGGCATCCTCATTCATTTTTTTTTTTTGTAAAGGTTTTGTGTGTTTTAAAAATGTTGCTCTTTAATATTAATTAAAAGACTCACAGCATTTTTTTTATTTATTATGCATTGGTATATGTCTCCTATGAAAGTTTCCAGTTTCCCATTACTTTTTTTTAACAATAGCATTAAAATTAACTTAAAAAAAGCCAGAAAAAAATGCAAGATGTGCTTCCTATAGATTTTTTAGGGTTCACTGCTATGGTTGGGGTTGGCAAGCTTCCCTCCAAGTATGCCAAACCTCCAGTAAACCAAACTTTGCCCAGTTTGCTCATTACTAGCATTTAACATTTCAAAGGATTCCTCTAGGGACGCTCGTCTATTCCTTACCCAGTTTGACTGTTGAATAGCGACAAAATTTAATTGTACAATGTAAATCCGTACTTATACACATAAGTTGATGATTTCTGATCCAGTCTGATTGGCCATACCATAACTCTTAATTAAATTAAATTTGAGCATTTTAAAAAGAATGTAAACATAGGCACAAATAGTGAGTAGGTTACATTGTTTATTCCTTTGTCATTTAAGTGTTTATTCAACCTCTAACCTTTCTTCAGTCAATAAAGATAAGGTGAGGATAGAGGTTGTATGTTTGTTAAGTTTTCTGACTTGTACATGATCTCACACTCAAGTGAAAAACCAAAGGAAATGACACTCTGTGGACTGAGGATTCACACACTGTCAATAGTGCTGTCAGACATTTCATAAATGTTGTTGCTGCACTACATTTTAGTAAAAGTGTTGTACCATGGTAACTTTCAATAGTCATGAAGTTAAATATAACATCTGATCTATTTGTCGGCAAAGTAGTAAGAACATACAGGGCAAAGCATATGTTTAGCATATGTTTAGCACTTATTCATTAACCCTTTACTCCCCCACTGCTATGTTCAGAAGTGAGGAAAGGAAGACTCCTGTAAGGTCTGAATCTCTCTATTTGACAACAATGGGCTAGTCACCACGAATCATTGTTGTCACATAAGAGGAAGTTTTGTATGAGGAGGAGGAGGAATTAAAGTGGAGCTGTTGCTTTCCCCTAAATGGGTAATATTACATATTTGCGTGAGAGGGAACACCCCGATCTTCACAGATGTAATAATGATTAAGGGGACATAACGTGTGCTTTTTTGTTGCTGAAGAATCCTATTGTACATGTACATTTGGGGGTTCGTCTTTGAAGTGGCTTGTTTTTAGAAGCCAAGTGACATTTTCACTTATGAGTGTGCTCACTTTTGTTGCCTGTGGGTTAGATATTAATGGCTGTGTGTTGAGTTATTTTGAGGGGACAGCAAATTTACACTGTTATATAAGCTGTACACTCACCTGTACACTCAAAACTTGCGACATATGTGGCATTGTGCTGTGTGATAAAACTGCACATTTTACTGTAGAGTGGCCTTTTATTGTGGCCAGCCTAAGGCACACCTGTGCAATAATCATGCTGTCTAATCAGCATCTGGATATGCCACACCCGTGAGATGGATGGATTATCTCGGCAAAGGAGAAGTGCTCACTAAAACACAGATTTAGACAGATTTGTGAACAATATTTAATATTTGAGAGAAATATGCCTTTTGTGTACATAGAAAAAGTCATAGATCTTTGCGTTCAGCTGATGATAAATAGGGGGAAAAAAATGTTTACTCACTATATATATATATATATACTATATATATATATATATATATATATATATATATATATATATATATATATATAGTTCTGGGTAAAGTGCAACAAAGCAATGAATTAAATTGCCAAGCAATCAGACCATCCCACAGGCCATATATAGAAAAATCAGAAAGGGATTGCTGCACTACAATTATTAGAAAAAGATAATCCTACAGAAAAATAGCTGTAGTGTTCCATAATAATGGTTTTGGCTGTACAGATAGCTCCCTTCATCAGAGTAGAACATATCTCTTTCTGCTCTGATGAAGGGTACTATCTGTACAGCCCGAAACCGTTAGTATGGAACACCACTGCTGTTTTTCTGTATGATTATTTTTTTCTACTAAGTTTTTAAGTGCAGCAATCCCTCTCTGCTATGTATATATATATATATATATATATATATATATATATATATATATATATATATAATCTTTTTTTATTTATTCTTTATTTAGATAGAGTGGTGAAGGATTCGTTATTTTCATGATTTTGTTGTCTGTGTCCCCATTGGGATGTTTCCAATGTCATGGTGACACCTAGGTCACTGATGACAGTCACACTTATTTTTTCCCATCCCTGGAGAGTATTCTTCATACATATAATTCCATAAGGAGCTTTCTGGGTTCCACCTTATTGTAACCATTACAAGAAAGGTATCCCAAATGGACAATTATGGCTCTAACAAAAAGTAGTTTCAATCCTGTATATTTGCAACAAATCTTAGTTGCTACTTTGGAGTGCTTGAGAATGGCAATCCATGCATGACTGAACTCACACACTCCTCTGATCACTTAATCAAATTAGGCAAACATTTGGAAGAGATCAACACACTATTTACCTAGTAAATTTAAATGTTAAGAAAAGTAGAGATATGGGATATCTCTACTTCTTAACACTTAACTTTAAAGGGATGTCGGTACTTTAATGTAAATAAACAATGGGCCAATCGACCTCTAACCATATTTCTAATAGTAAATTTAAATATTAACATATCTGGTGTAACCACACAAATGGCCAGGTTTGTGTATTACTAGATACTTGCATAATTCCAATCATGACCATTTCTCCTTTTAGTTTATATTTTTTCCTGTTTTAGAAAATTAAAAATGTAATTGTGCTTGGTTAATACAGACAACATATCATCAATATCTATGAGGTATCTAGCAAGTGACCCAAACTTGGCACCATTCCTCCAAAGTGAAGTTTTTTTAGTGCATGCACAGGCAAAGCATTGCTCACCTTTCAGTAGGTAATGGGAGTGCTCCTTAAAGCCTATCTCTAGGCAAAACAAAACCGAGCAAACAATAGTGCTTCCCCCACACTGCAAGGGTGAATACTTATTAATGCATAGGTGAACAAGGAAAAGCACTTTTACTCACCTAATCCTTGACATTCTCATGACCAATGCACAACTATTGGCCCTGCATTGTACTTGAGGACATAATAGTGCTTGCATGAGGGAGAGAGGGTTGCAGGGACATGGTTTTTAGTGTAAAGGAAGCATGTGGGAGGTCAACTAGGTCCCTTTTCTGAGTATCCTAGACATAAAAAAACATTTAACCCATTGCAGTGGTAAGGGAACTTTTGTTTTATAAACAATTGATCTTTTTAAGCATGCAAACCCAAAAATAAAAATGTACTGTTTTGCATATTACCAGTCTTTAGATGTGGTGGTTTAATTACTTTGCCTTCCTTTGGCTTTTTAACTTTATGTTCACCTGGTAATCCTGTGAAAAAAAAATTCTTGGTTCCCAATCCACAGCGACAGTGTTGATGCAGGAATCCCTCCTGCTGGGCCAATTTCTTCTTCCAGCGGGGGAGGGCAGGGGAAGCCATCCCCGCCATGAGAAGACAGTGATTATTGCTAATGCCCCTTTCACACTGGGGCGTTTTTCAGGCAGTACAGCGCTAAAAATAGTGCCTGTATACCACCTGAAAAAATCCGGCCCAATTTACTCCAGTGGGAAAGCCGGCGGGCTTTCACACTGGAGCGGTGCGCTAGCAGGATGGTCCAAAAAGTCCTGCTAGCAGCATCTTTGGAGCGGTATAGGAGCGGTATATTCACCGCTCCTATACCGCTCCTTCCCATTGATTAGAATGGGACACCGCGGTAATACCGCGGCAATACCGGCGCAAAGCGCCGCTACGGCGGCGCTCTGCGGGGGGTCTTTAACCCTTTTTCGGCCGCTCACGGTGCGGTTTTACCCCCGCGAGCAGCCGAAAAAGGGTTAAAGACCGCAGCTAAAACGATGGTAAGGCAGCGCTAAATATAACGATGCTTTACCGTCACCGCGGCTCCCCGCCCCAGTGTGAAATGGGCCTTAAGGCTGTAGTAGCCACCTGTGATAGTCACAAGTGAATCCAGCAGTCTGGTTTTACCCAAGTTGATCGATCAGCTTGGTACAATCAGCCTGCCCATTAATGGTTTGAATCTTGGCCAGTTCCTGCTGAACTAGCCGAGATTTGAACCGTGTAGCCTTAGTGTAAAAAATATAAACAATGCAGCCACCACCTCTTGAAACTGACAAACTGTAATACACTACTTTTTTTAGGGTTAGATGTAATTTTATTAATGCTAGGGTACCTTCAAAGAACTGGAGAGAAGAGAAAATTAGAAAATTAGAAAACAGAAGAGAGTTCCATATGTAGTAGTTTGCAGATTGCTTAATACAATATAGGGAGAGAGGATAAATTGCAATAATGCACTCACATCTGTGGGGTTGATGAGCTCCCATATGGGGGGGGTCCAGATAATCCACTATCCCCACACAGAAGTGGTCACACTCAATGCTATCAAGACAATCCTATGCACTGCAGTCTACGGATTCTTGTGCAAAAAGATTGGAAAGTAGTTTCAAATGCAAAAGCCCAAATGAAAATGGAAATATGGAAAGCTCTTTCTTCATAAAGTTGATATGTATTATCCCCAGAATCATATTAAAATTTACAGTGTTGACAGTGTTTGTGCATGATACCAAGGATAATAACGCTCAACTTTATGAAGAATCAGTTTGTAGCTTTTCCATCATATTCAGGTGCCTCTGTGACACAATTTTGCAATTATCAAAGATTTTCCAGTGTGCAGCAAAATCTTTGACTCAAAGGTATAGAACTGTGTCCCATCTCAGACCCCTTTCACACTGAGGTACTTTTCAGATGCTTTCACACTAAAAAAAGCGACTGAAAAGCTCACAAAAACCTATTTCCATTAAAATCAATGAATGCTTTCACACTGGGGCAGTGGGCTTGCAGGGCGGTTAAAAAACATCCCTCCCCATTGAAATTAATGGAAAGCTCTTCAAAAGCGCCTGAAAGGCTCTTCAAAAGCGCTCAAATGTTTTACTGGCAATTTAGAAGCGCCTCAGTCTGAAAGGGGCCTAATTTACTATGGCTCATTTTCTAAAGTGTAATAGATAATCATTAAAGATTTTTTGATCAGTCAGAACTGAGTAGGGTGTGACCACCTTAGCTCTTCCTTACATTGTAATTCAGTTTAATTTGTAAATTGCTCATTTGCATTGCTAAATTAATAGCAAATAAAACAAAGGATGTCTGCTCCTATATCATTTCACTGTTGCATACTAACAAGATTGTTTGTCCTGGGAAAATAAATAATTATTTCCCACTTCCCATCTGAAACAGGGTTAAAAAGATAAATAGGTTTCACATTTCAGAGGGGTAATTGTGTTCAGTCATTAGCATTTATCTCTTCAATCCTGCAGCTAAATTATTAGCAAATGTTTTCCCCACTTTTTTTCTTTGTCTTTTTTTGCTGTTGTTGTTCTTTTGGTTGAGACTGTAATAAACCGGAGCAGTTTGACCCAGATTAAAAGATACAATTAGTGTGTGTCTGTAGGGTGAACACCACTCAACGCTAGTTATTGTTTTATGACAAAGAAAGACATCCTGGCAAAACAATAAAGTCAGTGGCACTGATAAGATCCTGTGTTTTCCCATTCAAATGTCTGACTTCCTGGTGTAATTTATTAAAAGGCTTTGAACAGCTCAATGCATTTCAATCTCTTGAAATTAGTTTAACTGGAATATTGTCCTAATAGCAGGAAGCTGCCAAATGTTGCAGTTCCACTGGACACAAAGCATCATGGTTAGAGGGAATTCCACTTATTCCTATACTATTTTGAGTGACATATAGTCCTGATGCTTACTAGACATCTTTAAATAAGCGGAATTTGATGCGGACAATGGAAGTGATCTGAACAAAGACAAGATAACTATACACATTTTATGATGTCACAAGTTAGTAAATGAGCCAACTTTCAAGAGATCTCATTCTCAAGGGTGAAGCTCAAGCCAAATGTTTCTTGACAGAACATTTTACATTTACCAAAACTAATGCAAATATATCTTCCATAAATAAAAAATAGTTAATCAAAATTACAATACCTATATATCTGATTTGTAGGGTCTTCCTAGCAAAAAATATTTCCATGCAAGATTGAATTTGTATAGACTCCTCCAATTTTACAAATATTAACCCCTAACTTCTTTTAGGAATGTGCAATCTCATCATTATTGCACAATGCTTAAAGTATTATTATTATACAGTATTTACATAGCACTGACAATTTGTGCAGCGCTTTACAACACGAGGGCAGACAGTACAGTTACAATACAATTCAATACAGGAGGAATTGGATGGCCCTGCTCATTAGAGCTTATATTCTGACTGAGCGGAGCCCTCTGATTCCCCCTGTATTGAATTGTATTGCACATAAAATCTCTATCAAGAGTATTAATATTGTTGAAACTAAGCATGTCTGATAACATATATATTGATAGCTACATGTCTCACTATCACTGCTAAATGGAAATCTAATTTGACACCAAACATTACTGAGGTAATTCACAGAGTTACATCCCAATACCAATATGAGAAATACTTTGCGTCACACTCTAATAACATGAGCTCTTTCACGCCACAATGGGCACCCTGGGTCTTACAATACCCAGTAGATGATTCATTTGTATTGAGTTATTTACTATTCTCATGTATTGATGACCGTAATGAAGATTCACAAACCTTGGTACACATATGTTGTTAAATTCTCTTTTTGTTTTCTATTTTTTTTATTTTATTCATTTATTGTTATAGAATGAAAAATGTTTATTTGGAGTTTAGACTATACAGGTTGTGCATGACATCCACATTGAAGAAGTAGGATGTGCATGCTTTTTGATTGAAACATATTCATTATGGTATTGTTTGTCGACTGCCTATGTAATTCAATGTATATTACAATGCAATTGATGTAATAATGTTTCTGGTCTAAACTTCAATAAAAAAATGATTGAAAAGAAACTAAGCATGTGAAAGTGATATTGTTCTGGGCCATATTCAACCCTCTCCCTCCGCGCAGACAAGCTAAACTCAAGAACAAAACTGTACTACTATATTGAGGATTAACAGTCCATAGATATGGTGGTTTGCATTCGTTTCCCATTTTTTCAGGCTTTAGCCTCGTACACACGATCAGATTGACAGGCTGTTGGCGGAAAATCCGACCATTTGTACGCTCCATCGGACAATTGTTGTCAGATTTTCCACGAACAAATGTTGGATGGCAGGCTTTAAAATTTTCTGCGGACAAATGTCTGTTGTCAATTTTCTGAGCGTGTGAACACAAGTCTGTAGGACAAAAGTCCAAAGTACAAACACGCATGCTCGGACGCAAGGGCGAGCCAGAAGCGGTCACTCTTGTAAACTAGCGTTCATAATGGAGAATTAACCTTTGTGATGCGGAAAATTATGAAATCTCGAAATGCAGCGCACATTCTCTTCTTCTTTAAAGGGTTAATAATGAAGCTGCTTTGCTGGTCATACTGATGGAGTTATTGCAAACTAATTTTCAAAGGCTTTTTTTTTCTAGTGATATCAAGAATAATATTATTATGCTTGTTATTTTCTTTTTTTGGTGCAAGTTACCACAACACCATTATCCTGTAGTTTTTAAGATCAAGTACAAGCTGGTCCAAACAAACTATTAACTTTACTAACACATGCTGCAGCTCTCAGCACTGTATGAACTGTATGTAGCATCAGCTACATAGAGTATATAGAGCTGTGTTCTGGCAGCAGTAAAGGGACTTCCAGTCCCAACCCCAGAACAAAATAGAGCCAGGCTGATCACTGCTCAGCCATTCACAGGAAGCCTTGTGTTTTCTGAATGAATACAAGGCTTTCTCTGATTGGCTGAGGCATAGAGGTGGACAGATAATGTGATGATCTCCACTTCAGCCAGTCAGAGGAAGCATTGTAATCATTCATAAAATACAAAGCTGTCTGTGAATGGCTGCACAGTGCTCAGTCTGACTCAATTTTATTCTGGGAGTTAGTGAAGGAATTTGTTTACAAAAAACACAGTCACTTCCAGCGCTAACAGGTCTTCCAAGGTGTGGAGTAACAGATATCAAATAAATTCTCAGTCACTTCCTGTCGGGTGATCCTAGTGTGTGTTTTTTAGACACCTCTGAGTGCCCAATCCTCCCCCTGCAGCCACTTTAGGCATGTAGTGGTGAGACATGGATTGACCGAATTATCAATCCTGCATCTGCTTTTGCTTATGTGTTCCTACACTTGTATTCATTTGACAAAATATAAATGAATGTGCAATATATCATGGATTCAAATGAATCATTATTTATTTATTTGTGTATTTATTATGGAGTTTTTTGTTTAGTTTTTGGTTATAGGTTTTTGATATGGATTCTGTTGTTTTTTCATTGGTGCAACTATTTGCATGTGTGTATGTATTTGTGTATGTATATGTATATATATATATATATATATATATATATATATATATATATATATATATATATATATATATATATACACATATACACACACATGTATATATGTATTAATATAATTTTTTTAATTTTTTTTCCCCACCCCCTTGAGGGCGTGGCTCTTTTTGACACACAGTTTTCAATTCCACCATTCCCTATAAAAGCACTTGCCCATGGTGTATGAAACTAGCCTAACTCCAAGGAAGGGGGTGCGCCCCCAAAATGCATTAGCTGTACCCCGTGTTCTGTGCATGTCCATGCATTGTTTTTACCCACTTTTATATAAAACATTTTTATTATTGAATTATCTTTGGTAATGCACTAGGTGTGCGCGCCTTCCATTCCTGTTTTTCATGAAGGAAATAGTTTGTTTGGACAAGCTTGGTGCAAACAAACTACTTAAAGTTCATTAAAACAGGGAGTTAGGCTTGAAAGTAATACTAAAGTCTCGTTCTTTTTTTTTTGTGCAAAAAAACCCTACAAACATGTTATATTTACCTGCTCTATGCAGAGGTTTTGCACAGAGCAGCCCATATCTTCCTCTTCTCGGGTTCCTCTTCGATGCTCCTTGCCCCTCCTTCCTGTTGAGTGCCCCCACAACAATCAGCTTGCTATTGGGGCACTCAAGCTGAGACGCTGCTCTGTGTGTCCATTCAGATGCAAAGCCGTGGCCAGGCCCCACCCTATGCATGGAATGCATTAAGATAAAAAAAATTCTGTCTTTACAACCACTTCTTCTGGGTATGTTCAAACTCATCAGTTTTTGTGCGATGCACAGAGTGCATAAAATCTCCATCAACAAATTATGATATTGGACTGCCCCCAGCTACATCACTAACCTGGTCCCAAAATACCAACCAAGCCGCTCTCTTCGGTCCTCCCAAGACCTCCTGCTCTCTAGCTCCCTTGTCACCTCCTCCCATGCTCGCCTCCAGGATTTCTCCAGAGTTTCTCCCATCCTTTGGAACGCTCTACCCCAATCTGTCCGACTGTCCCCTAATCTATCCATCTTTAGACGATCCCTGAAAACCTTTCTCTTTAAAGAAGCCTATCCTGCTTCTAACTAACACTGTCTTACTTTTTCCATCAACTCATCCCCCACAGCTATTACCTCTTGTATCAATTGACCCTTTCTTTTTAGATTGTAAGCTCTAGCGAGCAGGGCCCTCTGATTCCTCTTGTACCAAATTGTTATGTAATTGTAATGTCTGCCTTTATTTTGTTAAGCGCTGCGCAAACTGTTGGCGCTATATAAATCCTGTATAATAATATTGTAACTAAACACGTCAGACTAGTGTTAAAGTGTATCTAAACTCATTAAAAATATATATTGCAGCTTACCAGTCTTTATATGTGGTGGATGCATTAGTTTCCCTATTTAAAAATGTTAGAAAGTACAGAAAATACTTGTTGATTTAGCCAAAAATGTAGTGTCCTTTTCATTATCTCTAAGCCGGAATGACAGTGTAAACAATGTTATCTCACTTTTGTAAACTTTTAGTCTCATCAATCCATGATGTAATGAAGATGAACAAAGGTAAACATGCTTAAAATCCAGCATGTGTCGACCACAGTTCCTTCCATAGACAGAAATTAGTGTAGACATAAAGGGACAGAACATGTTTTATTCACAGTATTACCAGATACAAATAAACCCCCCAAAAAAACATGAAAAAAAAAACACTATTGCAATCACAACATATGGACTAATAAAATACAATAGTTTCCATTTTTGTTTTTAAGTGTTTAAATATGATATAAGGATTTAAATCAATTGAGGCCTCAGTTGTTCTGAGCTTGATAATGACTGCTCTTCCTTACACAGTTTTGCAGTGAAATACTTTAGGGGAAATGTTTTATGGGTCTATTTCATAAAAACATATTGTAAGTTGCAATTATTACTATAATGCTAATTGCTAAAGTAAGTTTTTTTTCAGGAATTCTACATCACTAAATAATATATGGATGCATGTCTCCCTGCCACTGATGCTTTCAAATAAATTATTTTACTAGTTTGGTGGTTGTAATTCATGTAAGAAGAAAGGTCCCGTGTGAGATAAGTCCAAAAAAGATCAGTCTGAAATAGAAATGTTGCATGTTTAACTTGGCTTCTGGCATCACAAAGACTAGAATTGCTCCTAAACTGTCTATCTAAGCCTCACCATATTAGTGAAACGCATAAGTTGCAATCCAGGTGGTCATGTTAAATTGTTATTTTTGTGTGATCAAACATATTTCATATTTTAGATGGTCCATTCAGTGACATAGCATACAGCTGCGTGACTCTTGCCATAATGCTGTACTGCCACCCCTATTTTTTGAAGCTTTACTGAAAACATTGTTAATCTATTGTAAAATATTTAATATTCTATATAAGATACATAACTAATTAAAATATTTGAATAAATGCACACCAAATTAGCCATTCAGGGATGCAAAATGCATGCATGGTGCAAAGGTCCTATATTGTTTTGCATAAATTCTGCTTTCATTGGTATATCTACATTACCACAACAGAAATAATCAATATTAAGCAACTGATGCTTAGGGGGGTTCATGATCATTTTGGTCCCCTAGATAAGACACATACAGGGGAACTCATAAAGAGTGTCTAATGCCCAGTACACACGGTCGGAAATTCCGACCACAAAATCTGATCATTCATGAACGTGGTGACGTTCGTTGCGTACGACGGAACTACGTAGAGGCTATTAGCCAATAGGTTTGGTCTCCTAATGTGATCTGAGCATGCGTGACACTTTGTCCGTCGGAATTCTCTACACACGATCGGAAAAAGTCAGATCGGATTTTGTTGTCGGAAAATTTGAGAGCAGGATCTCAAATTTTTAAATAATAAAAAAAAATAAAAAATAATAAATTTTTTTTTTAAAATAAATAATAATAAAAGTCCGATGGAGCCCACACACGGTCGGATTTTCCGACAACATGGTCCGATAGGACATTTTCCGTCGGAATTTCCGAACGTGTGTACGGGGCATAAGACACACTTTGGAATTTCTGACTTGCCTTCACATGACAGATTCATGAATCTGTTGTAGACAGGTACATAAATCAGGGGAATGCATCTAGTGTGGAGACACACTATGTTTGGAGTGTTCATACAGACATTCCACCCTTAGTGCAACTGTGCCCCCCCCCACTACTGCACCTGTCAGACAGAGCAGGAAGTTTTGTTCCTGCAGGGTGGAGTCTGATGAGGATTCACAGACACTAGTTCTCCAGTAGTTCCTCACTAGTTCCCCACTTGAACTTGATGGAGAACTAGTGTCTCAGATTTTCCAGCAGGTTTCACCCACCGCAGCATCACAGGTTGTCCGGAGGGAGGCTGTCAGCTGTGAAGCTGACAGAGTATTTTACAATCAGTAACAGGAAGAGGATAGTGGCAGCAAAAATGCCACTCTGCTACACCGAGTACAAGGATAGGCACTCTTCCTTTCGCTGTATGTCAAGTAATAGTAGGTCTTTATCATTGCTAACTATGAACTGGAGGGAATTATTTTCTAATTTGTTGCAGCAGAAGCAAAGAACTACCTAAATCTGCTGCACATGTCAGTAAAATTACCAAAATGAGTGGTATGGATTTTTTAGGCCATTTACAGGGTTATAACACCAGAAATCTGTTGTGCGTTCTTTGTTGATTTCACCTGATGTTGTTCTCCTTCTATGAAACCTAAATGACACCATAACCACCATTAAAGTGTAACTAAAGCCAAACTTTTTTTGGACAGTGCAGAGTATGTTTAAAACCCCTTTCAGGTTTTTATCCCCATCTGTACTGAAGTTAATGTAACTGTTTTTGAAACCGTTAAATCAATGGGGATTAGTTCTGCTTTAATGTTGATTTGCTCCAAGCAGGTGATTGAGCATGTTATTTGGGTTAAGAACTCAATTATTGTTGCAATTCGTCTCCTCTTCTCATCATTCCAACTATAATACATCCCAATTCCCACTTTTTGTGTCTGCTTCACACTGCATTACAAATAGTAGTTTTATGTGGGATATATGGCAATGTTCTATATATTTCTAGGGACATAAGTTTATCCCCCCTCATTTTCATAGTCCCCTAATCTAGTTTATTTTTTCATAACATTTCACTAAACGTTTGTTTATCAGTACTGCTCCCTAAATGATTGTTCTGAAAATGTTACTGTTAGTACAAAAAAAAAAAAAGTACCACAGACAGCAACTATGTTGATATTGTGATATTTCACAAATTTGTGTGAATATACCTCTTTGCTCGGAGGTGATCACCATAGCGCACACTCACTGTATGTATGAATGCATAATGGGGTCTAGCAGGGGGAGCTTGCTTTCAATGTTGGCAAATTGGCATCACTGGCTTACTTGGTGTGAAAATAGATATGACTCAATGCAATGATTGACACAAGTACATGTACACCTGACTAGAATGTTTTATGGTTGACCACTATATTTGCACTGTTCGCACGTGAACTGTACTTTTTCTAGGAGTGTCTTCAATATATTCTATGCCACGTATTTGTGGAATTGAACTTAGTTCAATATTTGTTTTCTTGTTTTGTAAATTACATTAACTTACAATAAAAATTCAGTGAAATGAGAAATTCTTGTGAAATGTGTACACATCTGGATACCAAGTATGATGACAATGAGGATCTAGCTAGATTACACTTGCAGTCATGGCAGCAGTGTTAAACCTTTTATTGTACTCAGGAATGTGTTACTGACAGCAAGATGATGTACAGGTGTTTGGGGACTTAATCTTGACAGTTCTGCAGCATTAGGTCAGTACCTATGTTGGCTATGCTTGGCTTGGACTTTGAGGACCCCCTAACATTTACTTACTGATTTCAGGCCCTCCAACATGGCCAGCTTCATATACTGTACATGATACAAAAACCCACTGCTTTTTATTTTATTTTTAAATCACCTGAAATTTGAATTCAGTGCAAAAAGTTCAGAAGCATCCATATTGGATGGTCTGTGACTTTTTAGTGAGAAGTAGAGGAATTTTCCAGTTTGCTATGTAAACTTCCTGCTGGGCTTCTCCATGAGTGTGGTAAGCCAATTATTTCTCCCAAGCCAATCACAAAAGCTCACATTAGGAGATAAACAAAATTATTATGCCAATATAAAGTACTTACTTAGCAATTGGAGTGCCCCAGCCAATACTAGTCTGTTGGCCATTTCTCTGCTGCTGCTGTGTGGGCCAAAAATACAGTGCCCTGAAAAAGTATTCATACCTCTTGACATTTTCCACATTTTGTCTTGTTACAACCAAAAACGTAAATGTATTTTATTGGGATTTTCTGTGATACACCAACACAAAGTGTCACATAATTGTGAAGTGGAAGGAAAATGATAAAATGGTTTTCAATTTTTTTTACAAATAAATATGTGAAAAGGGTGGCGTGCATTTGTATTCAGCCCACTTGAGTCTATGATTTGTAGAACCACCTTTTGCTGCAATTACAGCTGCAAGTCTTGTTGGGTAGGTCTCTATCAGCTTTACACATCTAGAGAGTAACATTTTTTCCCATTTTTCTTTGCAAAATAGCTCAAGCTCTGTCAGATTGGATGAAGAGTGTCTGTGAACAGCAATTTTCAAGTCTTGCCACAGATTCTCAATTGGGTTTAGGTCTGGACTTTGACTGGGCCATGCTAACACATGAATATGCTTTGATCTCAACCATTCCATTGTAGCTCTGGCTGTATGTTTGGGGTCATTGTCCTGCTGGAAGGTTACCCTCTGCCCCAGTTTTTTGCAGACTCTAACGAGTTTTCTTCTAAGGTTGCCCTGTATTTGGCTCCATCCATGTTCCCATCAACTCTGACCAGCTTCCCTGTCCCCGCTGAAGAAAAGCATCCCCACAATATGATGATGCCACCACCATGTTTCACGATGGGGATGGTATGTTCAGGGTGATGTGCAGTGTTAGTTTTCCACCACACATAGTGCTTTGCTTTCAGGCCAAAAAGGTCAATTTTGGTCTCATCTGACCAGAGCATCTGACCTGTCTGGTGTTTCTTGGCCTTAATGATGCTGTTTGTTCACTAAGGTTCTCTAACAAACCTCTGAGGGCTTCACAGAACAGCTATATTTATACTGAGATTAAATTACACACAGGTGGACTCTATTTACTAATTAGGTGACTTCTGAAGGCAATTGTTTCCACTAGATTATAGTTAGGGGTATCAGAGAAAAAGGGGGCTATATACAAATGCACGCCACACTTTTCAGATATTTATTTGTAAATCATTTTGAAAAACATTTATCATTTCCCTTAACTTCACAATTATGTGCCACTTTGTGTTGGTCTATTACATAAAATCCCAATACAATTAATTTACGTTTTTGATTGTAACATGAGAAAATGTGGAAAATGTCAAGGGGTATGAATACTTTTTCAAGGCACTGTAAGTAGGGTTAATCTACTCAGATAGCCTAAGGAATTATTGCATCACAACCCTCTTATTTCCCTATTCTACTGTTTATAGACAGCAACATGTTATGATAACATTCCTCTGTCTATGCCCAGCATTCCTTGCACCACTGTTGTTGACCCTGGGAGCCAATTAGAACTGTTATACTAAAATGACTGGTATCAGAAAGCGGGGAGAGCATCAGTCCCTTAGTCACGTGACAGTAACTAAGCACTATCACATGAGAGGAGGTCACTAGCTTCTCTATACCTGGAAGTACCTAGTGTTGTCACCAGCTATGGAGGAGGAAGTGATTGTGTCAAGGGAGCACTGGTAAGGTAAGTATAAGTGGTTTGGTAGGGGGCCTTGCAGAGACACTTCCGCTTTGCCCTGTATGTCTTTTTAACATAAAATGCAAAAGTTAATCTTGAAAGTGTCCACTGTACCTCTGGTGATAGAAGCGATACTGCTTGAGAAAATGCTCTAAATAAAATAAATGAAAATCCAACATAGCCAGCGATATTCTCCTATAATAGATGAGAAAACTTATAGTGGAACAAATCAGCATAATCAAAATGAACGAGATATGATGCAATTTGTCATTAGCATTAATACATCAATTTTTGTTTTTCTGAGTTTCCCCTGTAACATGCAGTAGTTTTTTACTTGTTGATCCTGCCATCAGATCTGTAATTTTTATACTTCCATTAACAGGGCAACAATGCAGTCTGTAAAAAAAGTAAAAATTATTTTGGATGCACAGTTCACAACACAAAATAATAATTTTTTTGGCATTGCTCATGAATTATGCTTAGTAATTTGTTTATTATGTGATGGAAGTGATAAGACATACATACCTTCTGTTTTAGGACTACAGGGGTGGAAATACTGGAAATGCTTGAGCTCTTTACAAGGCCTTCCTTTTTGGGGTGTTGATATTACCATCTGGAAGTGCTACAATGGCCACAAATACTAGGATCCAGTCATGCAGAATGATCTATGAGCTTTGGATATGTGTCCAGTCTGACACCTTTCTTTTCCTGTGGACACAGCTTCTATTTCACTTTGTTCTTTCTAAGCCAAACTGTTAACAAATAGATACACACATCTTATATGAATTTATGGAGGAAGTGCTGCAATAAATATCTGTCAACATATAATCCAACACAACCGAGTTTAATGCTGACCATAGAGGGATACTATCTTTCGAGAATTTCCAAATAACATTATTTAAATTAAAGAAGAATTGTGTGTAAATGGAGGAAGGACGGGAACATTACAGTCACTACTGTATGGGGTTCATACAATCATTTGAATTTTGCACAGTAGCAGATATCTATGTAACTCATAAGTTTAATTTCATTTTTAGAAGTCATTTTCACCAAAATGTCCTAATATACCTTTAGCGTGGGTTCACATCTAAGCCCCCGTACACACGGTCGGAAATTCCGACCACAAAATACGTTGGATTTTTTCCGACGGATTTTGTCCGACACTGGTGTTGCATACACACGGTCGGACAAAGTTGTCGGAAAATCCGATCATTCTGAACGTGGTGACGTTCGTTGCATACGACGGAATTACGTAGAGGCTATTAGCCAATAGCTTTGGTCTCGTAATTTGATATGAGCATGCGTGGCTCTTTGTCCGTCGGAATTCTCTACACTGGATCAGATTTTGTTGTCAGAAAATTTGAGAGCAGGAAATTCCGATGGAAAAAGTCTGATGGAGCCCACACATGGGCGGATTTTACGACAACATGGTCGGATCGGACATTTTCCGTCAGAATTTCCGACCGTGTGTACGGGGCATAAGCTGCATGCGGCTCAAAGCAGGGGTCCGGTGCGTCCCCGTTTGCCATTTCAGCCTGAATTTTTGGGCTGAATTCGGACCAGAAACAGACCAAAAGCCACACAAAACCCAGTGCAAATTCGCACCGGAGTCGCAGCAGAGATATCTGAACTGTCTCCATAGACAGCCAGTCACAATCTTCTGCTATTGTGAATTGGATGCGAGAAACCTGCATCCAATTAGCACTAGTGTGAACCCAGCCTTAGATTGTAAGCTCTCATGAGCTATTAAATTGTATTCCAACTGCACTGTCTCCCGTCTAAAGCTGTTGATGCTATATAAAATATTAATAAATGTGATAAATGTCATCATTGATCCTTTTGAACATAAAATGTTGCATTATCCCTTCTGTTCAATAAATATTCACAGAAACAAACAAACAAAAAAGATGTGCCTATGGCCATTCCAATAAATTTTTGTAATCACAGTGAAATTGGTCAACATAACAGCATCCTTTTCAAAATTAATTGGGAAACATACAAACTTCATGCAAATAGTGTCAGCGAAAAAAATGAACCCAGGACTGCAGTTATGCAAGGCCAAAGTGCTAACCAATAAACCACAGTGCTTGTATGAAACTGAACAGATCATTTTGTTTTGTTTTTTTTGTATCTCAGCAAAAGTAAAGTAAAATTTTCAGTTATAACGTCAGGAAAAACGTTTCTTTTAGTTTTAGCTTTGGATAGAGCAAGAAATGATTAGAACCCTTGCCAGAAGATAAAAAAAAAACAGAGTACAATTTGCGTTAATAAGCAGGGGAAAAAAACATGGGGGTTTAGCAACACCAGATATAAAGAGATATTACAAGGCTGTAATAATAGCACAAACGGTAGAATGGGCAAAGCCAAATGCAAAGTGGTTGAACAAAAAGTGGCAAGCAGGGGTCCTAGATCAAGTATCTTGGGTGGAAAGTACTGCCCGTAGGGGCTGTGACATAACCTTTATGGCCTTGTGTAAAATCTTTCCCAGCTAGCAGGATCCATAGGGGGTTTGGAAATTAATGCCCTAAAACAGTGGCTTCAAACTGCAGCCCAGGGGCCAGATGCAGCCCTTTTCTTCCCTTTATCTGACCCTTGGCATACTATTCCTCCCACTGACACAAATGATGGGGTGCTATTCCTCCCACTGACATCAATGATGGGGCAACTATTCCTCCCACTGACACCAATGATGGGGTACTATTCTTCCCACAGACACCAATGATGGGGCACTAGTCTTTCCACTGACACCGATGATGGGGCACTAGTCTTTCCACTGACACCGATGATGGGGCACTATTCTTTCCACTGACACCCATGATGGGGGACCATTCCTCCCACTGACACCAACGGTGGGGAACTATTGCTCTCATTGACACCAATGATGGGGCATTATTCCTCCCACTGACATCAATTATGGGGCACTATACCTCCCACTGACACCAATGATGGGGCATTGTTACTGATACCAGGACATCTTCTACTCCTGCTGGCCACATTCCAGCCCCCATAATGTCTGAAGGATAATTAACTGGCCTTTGTTAATGAAGTTTGGAGACCCCTGCCTAGAGGATTATGGAGCAATCGTATGTGATAATATTGGATGAATAAGGAAGCCATAGATTTCCAATTAGGCTCTATTATAATAATAAAGTATAGTATTTCCTTTGTAGGGTATACTGATATCAAAAGTGGAGCAAAACTTTATTCTCTGGAAAAGGACCATTTTAGTACTTAGTACTACTTTTATTTACTCTTTTCTAGTTTATTTCTGTATGCCACTAACACTAAAGTCTTTTTAGAGCTAAGGTTTTTCTTTATATTACAATTGAAACGTAAAAAAATTAAAACCTTTTATGCTGTCCTGGTGTCTTTCTCAGTTAACAAGTGAAGAAATTTGTATTTGTGTTTAGTTAATAATTTTCACTATGTCCATTCTCAGCAAGTGAGATCCAGGAAATCAACACTATACTCCCATCACCATGTAGGAGTTTTTAAACCTTAGGGCCCTTTCACTTTATCATTTCATCAGTTCAAGCTCGGTTCACACTAGTGCGATGCCAGATAATGCATGTGATTCGCACCGCATCGCTGTGCAGATCACATGCGATGTATGTGCGATGCGATTTCAGCCATACAAACTGTTTTTCCATAGGAATGCACTGATTTAGTTCAACGGATAAATGAAAAATGGAGGAACGGTCCGTATGTGAGAAAGGGGCCTTAATCTGAATAAGATATTCTCAGTTCTGCTCAGCGCAGTAGAGAAAGAGGACACAGAGATAAACCTATCAAAGTTGTCAGGTGCTAAGTTATATCAGCATTATTAAAATCACTTCTCCTAAAAAAAAAATGATGTTTTTAAACCTTTTTTTTTGAATTGATACATGTCCCCTGGTGCAGGACCCGGGTCCCCAAACACTTTTTTTTTTTCTCATGTTCGTGTCCCATAGACTTTAACAATGTTTGCTTGTTCGTACAAATTTTTTGCCTGATCACATGTTCTGGTGTGAACTGAACCTTGGGGGTGTTCGGCTCATCCCCACTCTGCAGTCTAGCCTTGCAGGACAAGCAGCCATGCATGAAAATGCCTAAAGGTGCCAAGAAGCCTCCGGGACCTGCACCGATCATCCAAAACTCCTTGATTGTGGCTTTTTTTGCCCAACAAGAACTTGGCACACTGGTGACTGTCCTGGGGACTTTTTGCTACCAGTACTGGGGGTGAATCTTCAAGCTCCGTGTTCAACCAGTCCCTGGAGTCTCTTATTTTGCCGTAGCTTCCCAGTTCTGACTGAGAATCCACTCAGCCCTCAGACTAGGACTCTAGGTTCTTTCTTGCCTCCCTTACCACCAAACTCGACCTTCAGGCTTTTGCCACCTCACGCCAATAAATACTCTGATCTGAGTTCAGGTAGATGCAGGACACCATCAAATGTGGCCTGACACCTTGAACTCATAGCTCCAACATATTAGGGAATCCTTGGGACTCCCATTGATCCCATCCAAGATGGTGGAAGCCCTTAATGCCTCCCTATCTACTAACAAGTTTATGTCCGCTGTTAAGTCCCTAAAACCTCAAGGTGCATGGCCCTGATGGTTTTTCCGGTAAAATTATAAGCCTTTTACCCCCTTCTCTTAGCTCCTCGGTTTGTGAAAGGTTTGAATTCCCTACTGCAAAATTAATCTTTCCCTCTTGACACTTTGCATGCATATGTCTCTTTGATTTCTAAGAAAGGTAAAGATATAACCAAATGCACCAACTGCTGACCTATATAGATTTTAAACACTGACTTGGAATTATTCACCAAAATACTCTTGTCTCACCTAATGATTTTTGTCCAGTCCCTAATACACCCAGATCAGGTTTGCTTTGTTCTCATGCCGTGAAGTCATATTTGATAAAATGCATAGGAAAGAGCTGGAGGTCGTGACGTCACTGTGTATGTGCATTACCATTACTCTGGGAGATTTAGTCTGATTCACCATGCATTTATACAGCATTTACTTGTGAGTGTTTTTAACTGTGTCAATAACATTTTTAACTTAGATTTCACACTATTTGGGAGCATTAGGGTCCTTCTTTGTTCACCTCTCTTAGGTCTGTCTCTATGCAGGCTATCCCCCCTCAGTCTATCATGAATGCTGCTGCCAGACTCATCTACCTTATCAACCACTGAGTGTCTGCTTCCCCTTTCTGCCAATCCCTACACTGGCTTCAGACGACAACAAGATACAAAGCCATACACAACTCTGCTCCAAGCTACATCACCAATCTTTTCTCAAAATAATCACCCAGACCATTGTCTCTGCTCCTCTCAAGACCTCCTGCTCTATATCTCTTTAGTCTTTTGGACAAAAGACATGCTCGTCTCCAGGACTTTTCCAGAGTGTCTCCCATCTTCTGCAACTCTCTACCCCAATCTGTTTGGCTATCGCCTACTCTAGCCACCTTTGGGTGGTCCTCGAAAACTCATCTCTTCAGGGAAGCCTATCCCACCTCCACCTCCACCTAACAACTGAGCATTTAATTATTCCATTAGCTCTTCCCTCTCAGTTATTTCTGTTTGTACCCCTTGCCTCATCTTATTGGATTGCAAGCTTTTATGAGCAGGGCCCTATTAACCATCTTGTATTTTATTGCATTGTAACTATACTGTTACCCAGAATAAAAATAATAAAATTGCAATACTTCAGAAACAATGCTGAAAGAGTTTTCCTCTAGTCTCACGATACTATGGTAGTATTCAGTATTAGACATGTTTTTATTGTTTAATTGCCTTGCCATCCCCTTTTCCCCTTCCCTATTCATTTAACTACTGTTTAAGATGCGTGACTCACATACCATATTGTTAAAAGACCGATACCTTTATAGGTTATACTGTACCTACTCTTACTACTGATTATTTTGTAATTATTTTATACTTTTCAGTCTGCAGCCACTCAAATTTTCTGTAAAATTTTATGCAATATGGCAATCTGGAGTTGTTCTGTACACAATTGGTGTACAGAACACCCCCAGAAATATAATTTCCCTAAAGTTTGCACTAATATACAAGTAACATTTTAACCGCTTCCCGACCGCCTCATATACATATACGTGAGCAGAATGGCACGGGCAGGCAAAATCCCGTACCTGTACGGGATTTTTTAAATGCCTGCCCGTGGGTCGCATGCGCGCCGCCAGCGGCGTGCTCGCGACCCGGTCGGGAGCTCTGTGACCCCGGCCGCGGGACCAGCGGACCCGATCGCCGCTGGTGTCCCGCGATCGGGTCACGGAGCTGAAGAACGGGAGAGGTATGTGTAAAATAACCTCTCCCGCGCTTCCTACTCTGCCTGTCATTGATTGGCTGTTCCCGGTCATCGGGAAAGCCGATCAATGACGTCAGACGTCAGCCCCGCCCCCTAATGTAAAAAAAAAAACACACACGTCACAGCCCATAACCCCTCTCCTCCCCCTAGTGGTTAACCCCTTCACTACAACTGTCATTTATACAGGAATCAATGCATTTAAATAGCATTGATTTCTGTATAAATGACAATGGTCCCAAAAATATGTCAAAAATGTCCGATGTGTCCGCCATAATGTCGCAGTCACAATAAAAATCGCTGATCGCCGCCATTACTAGTAAAAAAATTAATATTAATAAAAATGCTATAAAAAACTATCCCCTATTTTGTAAATGCTATAACTTTTGCGCAAACCAATCAATAATCGCTAATTGCGTTTTTTTTAACAAAAATATGTAGAAGAATACGTATCGGTCGAAAATGAGGAAAAAAAATGTTTTTTTATATATTTTTTGGGGATATTTATTATAGCAAAAAGCAAAAAATATTGAATTTTTTTCAAAATTGTCGCTCTATTTTTGTTCATAGCGCAAAAAATAAAAACCGCAGGGGTGATCAAATACCACCAAAAGAAAGCTCTATTTGTGGGAAAAAAAAGACGGCAATTTTGTTTTGGAGCCACGTTGCACGACCGCGCAATTGTCAGTTAAAGCAACGCAGTGCCGAATCGCAAAAATGGGCCTGGTCCTTTGGCTGCCAATTGGTACGGGGCTGAAGTGGTTAAACATTCTCTTCAATTAAAATTTTAGTTTTGGTGAGATACCCCCCAATGGTTGAAAACCGTAAGTGATGTAGTCCCTGCAGCTCTTCTCATCAAAACACTGAGAGTGCGCAAGGTGATTATAATGAACCAGCCCTTCCCTTTCAGAGTCAGTCTGCAAAGTGAATTAAACTGATATTACTTCATATCAATAAAAGGTAGGAGTCTGCAATAAAATTAGTTCAAATCCTTGAAATGTACATTCATCAACCAGAGAGGTTTTTTTTTTTTTTTTTTTGCAACAAAAGTGGAATTACACTTCATGAGCTCATTCAGAATTGTTACGGGGGGGGGGGGGGGGTGTTAAACATGTGCAGTAAAAAAAAAAATTGGCATTTATTATTTTTTTTACTCTGCAGCATGTAAGGCATTGCACTTGCAATCAGTAAATAGCAGGTGCAAGGCCTGGATACTGCAGACTCTTAGTACACTGTCTCTCCTACTCCTGATATGGGCAGACAGTTACTGAATGGCAGGAAGAATCACCAGTGCCCTTGCAGTTCGTTGAGAACTACAAGCCGTCGGCCACAGAGGTAGATGGTGCTTGTAGTTCATTCATTCACAGAACTCTGTGAATGAATGACGTAGCCCCGTATGGCCACACTCTTTTTAAATTCTGTGGGTGTATGAGGGAAGAAGATGCCCCACCCACTGTCACCAAGAGGGGGGTCAGGGGGGGAAGAGGCAGGAGATGGAACATCTTAAATACAAGTGGAACACGTAACATGTTCCAAAGGTGAACCTATACTTTAAGTGAATATAGAAGCACTGAAACTGTGTGCATTATGCCCCAATTATGGGCTTAAAAGAGGTGGTGAAGGGGCATCACATCACCTTTTCACTTCTTGTCAAATGCCCTTAAAAAAGCAATAAGAACGTGGATTTTCAAAGGTGAAGAAGTTTAGACACAAGTCTAAACGTAGCCTTTATCTCATTAGGCTGAACGTAACCATTTTGGAAAATAAGTGTCCTAAAGTGCCTGAGCTGGTGGGCTTTTGTTTGCTGTAAGCACGCTTTGCATTCTTATACAAGTCTATGGGAAAGCAAAGCAGCTTGAAGCAAGTCAAATGCAGGTCAGAAGGAGGCCCACTGTACGTCAAATGCATCTGTCAATGAATTCTAAATGACAAAATCATCTCAAACTGATGTAAAACTGATGCCATCTGAACCCCCTATTCTGGCATATTAGCTCTGTGAATTGAGACTTATACAGTGAATCCTATTTATGATGCAGGAAGAGACAGAAAAAGTGTGAACTTATTTTGGTGATTGGAGCAGCTTCTAATTTAAAAAACCATAACCTGATTTTCGAATGGAGATTTCCTTTTAAAGCAGCTGAAGCCTTTGCTATACAAGATAACATTTATGATTGCTGTTTCTTTTGCCAAATTATTCTGGTTTGTAGAGCCTTTAATCTAATGGGTAAATCGCTCTTCTAGAGCAGAAAGAAAAGTCTCTTTAAATCCACCTACTGTACAGTGTTGTAAGATGTTTCAAGCTGAGCCAAAATACTTCTCTCCTTGTTGTGTATCACTTTGTGAAGTCATTATTTCCCGCTGCTGCAGATGGATCAGCTCTCAGTCGAAATGCAAAAGTTCAATTTTTTTCTTTTTCTTCTCTGTCCTTTAATTACTAGCTGGAGGGAACACACAATAATTATCAGCCTATAATACATTAAGGGGGCGAGTGTAGAAAGTCACAAGGCTGTGTCACTGCACAGCTCAGAACAATGCCTAAGAATGCCATAAGGCTGAAGATGAGTGGGACAGTTACGTTAACCCTTATTCTTAGCCTAGATGCTAAGGGGTTAAGCATTGGCAAAAATAATCATTTCAGAATGTTGATTTTTAAAAAATTGCATTTTTTTTTAAAAATACACACATTATTCGTTTCCGGAAAATGACTGTGCCTATGTACTAATTATTAAAAATATATTGTGCGATATAGTGAGGCAGCATGGGGATAATTGATTAGAACTCTTGTGTTGTGTTAATAGAGTGCTGCCCCTTTCAATAGTGACTAAACAAAAAATAATAATACCTAGAGCTTATACATCAATATATATAAAGTTATAAAACAATTCATATGTATAATAATGAATGCATATACACAATGACTGTATTAATAGTGCACTGTCCCTTTAAATGGTGACTAAACCCAAAATTTGATCACTCACTCACACATAAATACATACAATGTGATAAAACAATTCATATGTACAATAAAGAATGCACATAAACAATACCTCATAAATAAATAAATAAATAAGCTTGAAATACTGTAAATATAAAGTCCATATTAAATTCCAGGTGCTCTGTGCTCATAAACATCCTTATAAAGGTGCTCCAGTGCAAACAAAGTGCTCCTAATGCCGCGTACACACAAGGGACTTTTCCCGGCGGACCTAGTCCAGCGGACAATCCGCCGGACTTTCCAGCTGGCTTAGCCGGACTTTCCGAGCGTGTGGACTTGCCCACACACGCCCGGACTTCTCCGGTGGACAATCCGCTGGATAAAGTCCGCGGGACTTTTGAAAATGAACGGACTTGCCCACACACGGAGCAGTCCGTTCATTTAGAACGTAACTTCAGGTACGTAGCTAGCGTAGGCAGTAAATGTCGGCGCGCTAGCTCCGTCACCTGGCATGCATTTAAAGGGAATCCCCACGCCGAAAAACAGCGTGGGGGTCCGCGCCAAATCCATCTCAGACCCTTATCCGAGCACGCAGCCCGGCAGGCCAGGAAAGGGGTGGGGATGAGCGCGCCCCCCCCTCCTGAGCCGTACCAGGCCGCGTGCCCTCAACATGGGGGGTGCCCAGCCCAAAGCACCTTGTCCCCATGTTGATGAGGACAAGGGCCTCTTCCCGACAACCCTGGCCGTTGGTTGTCGGGGTCTGCGGGCGGGGGCTTATCGGAATCTGGGAGCCCCCTTTTATAAGGGGGCCCCCAGATCCCGGCCCCCACCCTATGTGAGGATGGATGGATGGACGGAGGATGCTGGGACTGTGACATCACAGGGGGCGAGGTCACCATGTGACATGAGCATGTGACCCTGTCCCCTTGTCCCTATATAAGTCCCAGCACAGCGCGGCTCTGGCATTCCGGCCAGAGAGAGTGACGTGTCAACATCGGAAGAAGAAGAAGAAGAGGTAGGCGGAAGAAGAAGAAGAAGGCGGCGCAGAAAGCGACGACAGCGGCAAGAACAGAAGGGACCCCGGAAGACCCCGGAAGACCCCGGAAGACCCCCGAAGGCGGATCGAGACCCCCAGACGACGGCGGCGACGACGAAGAAGGTATCCGGACTTCTCTGCTCGGTAAAAGAGCTAGGTAAATGGCGGAGGAGTCTGGCGAGAAGACCCCCAAGACGGAAGAAGACCCCCGGAGCAGTGCAATAAAATATTTTTTCAAAAGTGTGTTTTTTTTACTTTACATTTTACACCTTAGGTTAATGGGTAGGGGTACATCGTACCCCATACTCATTCACATAGGGTGGGGGCCGGGATCTGGGGGCCCCCTTATAAAAGGGGGCTCCCAGATTCCGATAAGCCCCCGCCCGCAGACCCCGACAACCAACAGCCAGGGTTGTCGGGAAGAGGCCCTTGTCCTCATCAACATGGGGACAAGGTGCTTTGGGGTGGGGGGGGCGCACGGCCCCCTTTCCCCAGGGCACCCCCCATGTTGAGGGCACGCGGCCTGGTACGGCTCAGGAGGGGGGGGCACTCGCTCGTCCCCACCCCTTTCCTGGCCTGCCGGGCTGCGTGCTCGGATAAGGGTCTGAGATGGATTCGGGGGGGACCCCCACGCCGTTTTTCGGCGTGGGGACTCCCTTTAAATCCATGCCAGGTGACGGAGCTAGCATTTACTGCCTACGCTAGCTATGTACCTGAATTCACGTGCTAAATGAACGGACTTTCCGAAGAGCGGCAAGTCCGTTCATTTCAAAAGTCCGGCGGACTAGCCTACTAACGGCGGGATTGTCCGCTGGACTGCCAAGTCCAGCGGATAATTTTAAAACAAAACTTAAAACTTTAGTCCGCTGGACTTTTTGAAAAAAAAGTCAGTTGGAGGCCCACACACAAGGGGATTATCCCCTGGACTTGAGGCCAGGGGATAATCCCGCGGGATAGTCCCTTCGTGTGTACGCGGCATTAGGCTGAAAAAAACTCTTATCAGACAGAGATGATCTCAAATTATAGAGATCAAAAACTCTTGTTTAATCCAAGATATAAATTGTCACTACCAGACCCATGGATGATTAGACTATCTCCTCCATATAGAATGCTCCATATACAGCAAACCTGTCACTACCTTTGTGCGGAATGCCGCTCACCCAGTCAAACACTATATTACCAAAAGTATTGGGACACCTGCTTTTACACACACATGCACTTTAATGGATTTCCAGTCAGATGCCCCGTAAACACGGTCGGAAATTCCGACCACAAAAGATTTTTTCTGAAGGATTTTGTCCGACATTGGTGTTGCATACACACGGTCGGACAAAGTTGTCGGAAAATCCGATCATTCTGAACGTGGTGACGTTCGTTGCGTACGACGGAACTACGTAGAGGCTAGTAGCCAATAGGTTTGGTCTCGTAATTTGATCTGAGCATGCGTGGCACTTTGTCCGTCGGAATTCTCTACACACGATCGGAAAAAGTCAGATCGGATTTTGTTGTCGGAAAATTTGAGAGCAGGATCTCAGATGGAGCCCACACACGGTCGGATTTTCCGACAACATGGACCGATCGGACATTTTCCGTCGGAATTTCCAACTGTGTGTATGGGGCATTAGTCAGTAGGGTTCAATATTGAGTTGGCCCACCCTTTGCAGCTATAACAGCTTCAACTCTTCTGGGAAGGCTGTCCACAAGGTTTAGGAATGTGTTTATGGGAATGTTTGACCATTCTTCCAGAAGTGCATTTGTGAGGTCAGGCACTAATGTTCATCCCAAAGGTGTTCTATTGGGTTGAGATCAGGACTCTGTGCAGGCCAGTCAAGTTCCTCCACCCCAAACTCGCCCATCCATGTCTTTATGGACCTTGCTTTGTGCACTGGTCCAAATCATTTAGTGGAGGGGGGATTATGGTGTGGGGTTGTTTTTCAGGGTTTGACTCCTTAGTTTCAGTAATGGGAACTCTTAAGGTTTCAGCATACCAAGACATTTTGGACACTTGCATGCTCCCAACTTTATGGGAACAGTTTGGGGATGGCCCCTTCCTATTCAAACATGACTGTGCACCAGTGCTCAAAGAAAGGTCCATAAAAACATGGATGAGCAAGTTTGGGGTGGAGGAACTTGACTGGCCTGCACAGGCAACCCGACAGAAAACCTTTGGGATGAATTAGAGCAGAGACTGCAAGCCAGGCCTTCTCGTCCACATCAGTTCCTGACCTCACAAATGAGCTTCTGGAAGAATGGTCAAACATTCCCATAGACACACTCGTAAACCTTGGGGACAGCCTTCCCAGAAGAGTTGAAACTGTTATAGCTTCAAAGGGTGGGTCAACTCAATATTGAACCCTATGGACTAAGTCTGGGATGCCATTAAACTTAATTTATAAAAGCAGGTGTCCCAATACTTTTAGTAATATGGTGTATATGAGAAGCACATATAGGGAGAAGCATTATGGTGCAGTATGTCAAAAACTCCTATCAAAAAAATGAATCGCACTTACATGTAAACAGATGAATAATGTAGTAAAACGATGAAAAAATTTCAGGCCGTGGTGATCAGCCAATATGCCAGTACGTGGAGACGTCACATTCCAACCCCTGGTTGCAGAAAATAAAGCAGGTTTTAAAATTTTCCGCGGACAAATGTCTGTTGTCAGATCTTCCGAGCGTGTGTACACAAGTTCGTCGGACAAAAGTCCAAAGTACAAACACACATTCTCGGAAGCAAGGATGAGCCATAGCATTCGTAATGGAGAATTAACATTCTTGACGTGGCAAATTATGAAATCTCGATATGCAGCGCACATTCTCTTCTTCTTTAATGGGATAATAATGAAGCTGCTTTGCTGGTGATACTGATGGCGTTGCAAACTAATTTTCAAAGGCTTTTCTTTTCTAGTGATATCAAGAATAATATTATCATGCTTTTTTTTTTTTTATTTGGGCAAGTTACCACAACACCATTATGCTGTAGTTTTTAAGATCAAAGATACAACTATGTTGGTGTCCCTTGTTAATTTTACATTGTATTTTTTTTTATGTAACTGCCTACCCCCAAACTGTCATTTGAAGTAAAACACATAGCCAAGTATTATTCTACACAATTTTTTTTTATTGTGCATTAAAAGAATAAAACAAATACAATTAGACATGCTATCTGCAAATAGAACTTAACCAAAAAGTGCATTCTATGCATCCAAAAATATAGAAAATATAACAAATAAAATCATTATTATTCAACCAAAAAATAAAATAAAAGCCTCATGCATGTGTTCTGCTTCTTAAGATAGGGGGTCAACAATGCCAAAAGTTGGTGAAAGCAGGGGTCCGTCATCCAGAGATAATTCCAAAAAACATCTGGATTATTCTCCTGGAGCTCCCGCAGCAAAGGCATATGGCATAATTGTGTATTGGAGTAACAGCGCTGTCTAATAAAAATCAATGCGTGTTCTATATATGGTATAATTGGTCACGATTAATAAAACAACCAATTTTTGGTCCAAGAACTCCTCCTCCTGTTCCTGGACTAGACTTGGGTCAAAAGCAATAACTCCAAGACCAAAAATAAATAACACGTTATCTCTTCCGATTCCGCAACATGTATGGTTGAAAAGCACGAAATTAAAAGCTCAAAATGAAAAGCTCAAAATGAAAAGCGAGAATCGACACTCAAACTTCTACTAACATGAAATTAGCAGAAGGAGCCCAAAGGGTGGCGCTAAAGAGCTGAAAAAACATGTAGTACGCCAGTACATTCGTGTTTGTTGGCCGACAATTCCTTGCCCTTTGTATGCAAGACAAAATTCAGGCACACGTCTTCGGACAAAAGTCTGAGGTTTTGTGGAAAATCCGATTGTGTGTACGAGGCTTTAGTCAGTAAATCTAGCTATCCTCGCCAACCACTCCCTTTCCTTCTACCTTAGTTGTTTGGACATTTTTATCCTTTTATTAACACCTGTGAAATATAACTGAGATTAGGGATGCAATTTCTGTAAAACATTTTTAGGAAATCACCTTTCATTTTTGGAAAACATTTGGATGAATCTTTGTCACATGACACAGTTTGGGGAAAAAACTCATAGTCTGTGTGTTTATATGCTTGTTTTGTTCCATGTTCATTGGTGAGATAGCTCTAATTAGGTAGCTTTGCTTTGAAACTGGCAGTGATAATGTTCCATTCACAGTGGAGCCATATGGCAAACAGAATAGAGAGCAGTTCAATAATACTCTCAGCGTTATTCAATTACACCCCTATGAACATCATTTCCCATAAAACTGCAATATCGTATCATGATGACACTACAAGAAACCTAAGCTAAAATTCAACTGCCATATGTTACACCCCTAACAAAAGATGGCATCTCTATTTCTCGAGGACAAGTTTCAGAGCGGACAGCTAATGTCTGCAAGATGATTTGTCAGCTGAGCTTAACACTCTCTGACTCGGCACCGATTTAAAACTTTCGCTCTACATTACAAAGGCAGACATAAACATATTCACAGATTTTCAGCTCACAATCAAAAGCCACCCTGCACAGACGTGAATTAACACATGACTACAATTATTAACTAATGGCAGTCTACATTGTAAAATGAATTCAACAATCCAGCTTGAAGTCCTGTGTTTTGCAGCCATGTATATTGGGAACACACCTTTTTTTAAAAAAAAATCCCTAGTGCTAGTCACATTGTATTACAAAAAGGAAAATGGGTGAAAGAAAAGAAAAACTTCCTGTCTGGAGATATTGACAATGTATATTGTGCAAAATGCCTTAACAAATTATTGCTCAGCTCTGAAATCCATCACTCTGGAAGTGCATTTTAAGTTATTGCTGTTTATTTTCCTGTTGCTATTTGATTTTCAAAGTACTACTAAATTCTGAAAGCCTGTTATATTCCGAGAATGAAAAGGAAATTGGTTTTTATTGTAGCAGCTAAACAATAAATTAAAAAACAAAGTTTTAGTTTCAGCTTAGTGAATGTAGACCCCACATGCAACTAATGTGCATAGTATATTATAATATGTATTTATCACAGAGTATGGTTATAGGAAATGTGTTTGTTCATGAATACATTTGTGTACAGAGGGGCAGCTGTACATATGTAGAAAAATCGGTTTTAAAGTGTTTCTGACATTTTGTCATCAATGCTTTGCCAAACTGGCCCAAACAATGTATTTCTTTAACGAACACATGCAGAGGCTGACTGGCTGTATAAGCAGTAGACATGTCCGAATGCATTTTCATCCGAATTTCGGGTATTTTCGTTATCGTTTTAACAAACGATAACGAACGTGCAGAATCAGAAAACCGAAGGATCCGACATAAACAAATGCTTTATTTTAGTTTTTGTTGTGACAACAGTTCGATATAGATAGGAGATTCGACATGACGCTGACAATAGAGATCTGTGTCCATCAAACCTGTGGTCGAATGTGCCTAACCTTAGCTCTATTACTCCAAGATTATTCTTCATAGAGAGAAAAGATTTGACATAGAGAGAATAGATTCAACATTATAGAGACAATAGCAAAAAAGGTTGAATGTGCCTAACCTAACTCTATTAGTCCAAGATTGTTCAACATAGAGAGAAAAGAGTCGACATGAAGATTCAACAAAGAAGTCGGCACGAGCGGACATTTATGGTCAAATGCTCTGCCCATAGGCTATAGAAGAATTCTAATGTTCGTTGACTAGTAATAATAATTAATAAATATAATTATTACTAGTGTCATACAACATTAGAGTTCTACTATAGCTTGTAGGCGGAACATTCAAATTTGTACGATTGCGGCGTCGTACAGTTTAGCTGCTCCGTCGAATCTTCTTAGAATATTCGACAGACACCATAAGCCTTCAATGAGAGATTCGACCTTAATTATTTCGGATTTTTGGACGAAGGCATTTTTTTAACGAAACAAAATAAAAAAAAACGAATTTCTGGAGTAACTAAATAAATACATTTTTCGGAAGAAAACCAAATTCCGAAATGAAATATTTCAGTGTGCACATGTCTAATAAGCAGTATACAGCATCACCTTGTATTTTAGGAATAATCGATTGGCTGAGGTGGAGAGCCGGGCAGATGATGTCATGTTCTCGACCTCAGCCAGTCAGAGGAATCTTTGTACTTAAAATACAATTCACTATAACCTGGAGTTAGGCTTTAAGCTGGATATGGAAAATTAAATAAGCTACACTGGCCTTAAAGCAGAACTCCAGCTTTCTGTTCACTTTATATAGATTGTTTGGACCAGCTTGGTTAACATCTTGCTGCCAATGCAACACCTATGTTCTGTGGCTAAAGGATGGGCTTTAATGCCTACATGCTACACATATGCGTCACTGGGCAGCCAATGTTTCTGTTCTGAAAGCACGCTCACTGCATGCTCCAATTTCAGAGACCAAGCTGTGAAAATCAGCTTTTGGCCCCTGCTAATGATCAGTAGCTGACAAAACCAGCTCTTGATCACGTGACCACCATGACAGTCAATCACAGTGGTCACTTGATTGCTTTCTCTGCCCCAGCATTCAGAACTTATTAAAAGGGATGTCAGGGCGGGCGGTTAAAATGAATGCTTACCTTTGTAATAAGGTCTGATTTCTGGGGATGCTGTAATACACTGTAGTAGCTTGTACTATTTACAGTAAGTGTCACTGTCTTCCTGTGCAGTTACCAGACACTTCCTTTCTGCTGCCAGAAACATAATCAGTTACATGGTACTTTGATCACTTGTATTTTTATCAAGGAATACAAGATGTTCTCTTATTGGCTAAGGTGGGTAGTATTACACCATCCACCCACCTCTCCACCTTGGCCAATCAGAGAATACCTTCTATTCATTGACAAACATACAAGGCTGTTCCTGAATGGTTTAGATGCCTTGTAAACAACTGGCTGACAGGAAAGTTGGAGTGTGGCCATCCACACTGGTGCTACTGAGGCTCTTAACCTGTTTTAAAAGGCTTTAGCCCTTGTGACAGATTAAAATAAAAATACTTTTTTCAGTCGTCACTGGTTAAAGAGGTGTCATCCAGACCTTGTGCCAAGGATCAGTGAAAAATTAAGTTAGGGAAGTGCTCTATAAACTTGCCGGCAATAGAAGAGATTTTTATACAGAGAAGGATTGAAATATTGATCGATCGATTCATTAAAATTTCATGAAACACTAGGTGCTACTATAGGGCAATGCCTCTTTTTCCTCTTTTTTGGCACAGATGTTCCCCATAAAACCTTTTGATGGGTCTAGGGCAGTGATGGCAAACCTTGGCACCCCAGATGTTTTGGAACTACATTTCCCATGATGCTCATGCATTCTGAAGTGTAGTTGAGAATGATGGGAAATGTAGTTCCAAAACATCTGGGGTGCCAAGGTTTGCCATTACTGGTCTAAGGGATCATTTGGAACCAAGACCATTCTGAAAGGTGTCAAATATTAAATAACAAGGTTCTACAAAAGCTCCAGAAGAAGCATTTTTGTGGTGAAACATATAGAGGCAATCACACTTTTGTACCTTGACCACTGTTTTACAATATCTATGTAATAACATTTTCTATTTTTTGTAAATTTTGCTCTTGATTGATCTTTCTGCACCTAAAAACTCCAACTTTGTGCTCTCTAGGTATAGATTGTTTGATCATATTTAAAGGAGGTGGTGCATTTATTAGAGTCTCCTAGCTCCAACAACAATTTGATAAATTTCTATACTTAAAACATTTCTAGGATATATCATTTTTTTTTGATAGAAGAGTCTTAGCATGTGTCTTCTGCCAAAAACGTTCTCCTGCTCTTAGCAATTTTCTTCTTAGTGTACACCTTCTGCTGCACATGCACAGTGCAGTGTACATTCCCAGGACCTTTTTGATGCGAAGAAAGGAGTTAGGTGTCGGATCAATGTTTGGTGTGCATGCGTAGGTGCTACACCATCAATGGCCACCCAATGTTCAAAGAGGAACAACATGATGGCAGAGGACAGAGTGGCAAGGAACAGCTCTGACCTCTGAACTGTCGGAGATGGAGGAGGGCAGACAGATAGATGAGTCTGCAATAATGTTCAGGTATGCTGTGCATATATATATATATATATATATATATATATATATATATATATATATATATATTCACATTATGAAAAAGATCAGCAAACCTTTATTTCCACTTTACTATATATGTAAACCCAATCTCCAAAATCTTATGTAAGATTTAAATTGTTAATGCAATTTTAAAACAGTTTTTATCATTTTCAAATCTGTAGCATTCACTAAAATATTATCTGGTGATCCTGCCAGAATGGTCCTCTGTTTTGGGGAGACAAAGCTTATTCCCTGTCTCCCTATCTTACTCCTATGGTGTGGCAAGTGAAAAACACATTACACTGGCAAAGTCCAATGTCTTTATTTTTTGTGCAGCACATTTTTACAGACATACTTAGCTGTTTGCCTACACTCTTATTGTAATAATATTCGGAATCATCTGCATAAACTAACATTCGTGCAGTTTAATAACTGGTCTGGTTTAGCTTTTCTGGTTATCCCATAAAGTGTACTTTGATTATAACATTCTTGACTACTTCCATATGTTTCCATATGTCCTTTGTGGTTGTGCGTAACCACCCACAAACTGTAGAGTTACAGTGGTGTGAAAAAGTGTTTGCCCCCTTCCTCATTTCCTGTTCCTTTACATGTTTGTCACACTTAAGTGTTTCGGAACATCAAACCAATTTAAACAATAGTCAAGGACAACACAAGTAAACACAAAATGCAATATGTAAATGAAGGTGTTTATTATTAAAGGTGAAAAAAAATCCAAACCATCATGGCCCTGTGTGAAAAAGTGATTGCCCCCCTTGTTAAAACATACTATAACTGTGGTTGTCAACACCTGAGTTCAATTTCTCTAGCCACACCCAGGCCTGATTATTGCCACACCTGCTCACAATCAAGGCATCACTTAAATAGGAGCTGCTTGACACAGTAAGGTCCACCAGAAGATCCTTAAAAGCTACACATCATGCCGAGACCCAAAGAAATTCAGGAACAATTGAGAAAGAAAGTAATTGAGATCTATCAGTCTGGAAAGGGTTATAAAGCCATTTCCAAAGCTTTGGGAATCCAGCGAACCACAGTGAGAGCCATTATCCACAAATGGCGAAGACATGGAACAGTGGTGAACCTTCCCAGGAGTGGCCGGCCGCCCAAAATTACCCCAAGAGCGCAGCGACGACTCATCCAAGAGGTCACAAAAGACCCCACAACAACGTCCAAGGAACTGCAGGCCTCACTTGCCTCAGTTAAGGTCAGCGTTCATGCCTCCACCATCAGGAAAAGACTGGGCAAAAATGGCCTGCATGGCAGAGTTCCAAGGAGAAAACCACTGCTGAGCAAAAAGAACATCAAAGCTCGTCTCAATTTCTCCACAACACATCTTGATGATCCCCAAGACTTTTGGGACAACATTCTGTGGACCGATGAGACAAAAGTGGAACTCTTTGGAAGTTGTGTGTCCAAGTATATCTGGCGTAGAAGGAACACTGCATTTCAGAAAAAGAACATTATACTAACAGTAAAATATGGTGGTGGTAGTGTGATGGTCTGGGGCTGTTTTGCTGCTTCAGGACCTGGAAGACTTGCCGTGATAAAAGGAACTATGAATTCTGCTGTCTACCAAGAGATCCTGAAGGAGAATATCCGACCATCTGTTCGTGTACTCAAGCTGAAACGAACTTGGGTTCTGCAGCAGGACAATGATCCTAAACACACCAGCAAGTCCACCACCGAATGGCTGAAGAAAAACAAAATGAAGACTTTGGAGTGGCCTAGCCAAAGTCCAGACCTGAATCCTATTGAGATGTTGTGGTATGACCTTAAAAAAGCCGTTCATGCTCGAAAACCCTCTAATGTAACTGAATTAGGACAATTCTGCAAAGATGAGTGGGCCAAAATTCCTCCAGGACGCTGTAAAAGCCTCATTGCACGTTATCGCAAACGCTTGGTTGCAGTTGTTGCTGCTAAGGGTGGCCCAACCAGTTATTAGGTTTAGGGGGCAATCACTTTTTCACACAGGGCCATGATGGTTTGGATTTTTTTTCACCTTTAATAATAAAACACCTTCATTTACAAATTGCATTTTGTGTTTACTTGTGTTGTCCTTGACTATTGTTTAAATTGGTTTGATGTTCCGAAACACTTAAGTGTGACAAACATGCAAAGGAACAGGAAATGAGGAAGGGGGCAAACACTTTTTCACACCACTGTATAAGCTACCTTAGTTCCCAGACTGAATAAAAAAAAAATGGTTATCATAATAAATGGAAAACCTGATTGTGTTTCATTGTGCTCATTATGACTAAGGGCAATTTTGCACTAGTGATCATGTTGCTGTTGGCATATTACCAGTGACACGATCGCTAAAAGAACAAAAAACACCTGTTGGCTGAACCAGCGAGATCTCACTCCAGCATTGCTCCTGCTAATGAGTGAGATTCTGTAGTTTCATCCAGTGTAGGAGTGATGCCATAGGAACAGGTGAGAGTTCTTTTCAGTGATGTTGTTGCTGGTGAGTTGCCTCCATCATCAGGGTTTCTAGTGTGCAAAAAGTACTGTTTAGCAGAGAGGGTGGTCTTTTTTTATGCAACTTTGAGGCTGAAATTAGAAAACCCCCAATCCTTTCAATTATATGTCTGGGAGATGCATTTAAGCTATATGTTGTGTTGCAGAACAGTACGATTCTCACAGACAATGACAGTAACAACACATGATGGCATGAACTAAATTGCACGTTTAATACATTTTTTTCAGTTTTTACATTATTGTTTGGCTTTCATATAGCAGCAGCAACTCAATTTGTTGTAAATATTGTATTAGACAGCAGAAGATTATTTATAGTAGTGTGTTTTTCTCTAGATACTATATACTGTATGACAGCCTCCCCCTTCCACTGTCAGATTGTTAAGGAAGCATCAAGTGCATTCTGCAAATCTACATTATAGTGTATTAATTTTACTGAAAAAAAAAGCCTCCAAAATATTGTTTCACTTTTGTATGCATTATTCGATTAGTTGTACTAGACCCAATTCTAAATAGGACCCCATCAGTCATGGGATTGTACACCCCATTAACACCCATCATACCATAAGAACATACCTAAAATATAAAATAAAACACACAAGGATTGTAAAAAAATGTTTAGGCCCCTATATTGGGTTTAAAACAATTTTAATTATGAAATGAACTTTAACCTTTAATACCAAACAGAACCGCTGTTAACCATTAACAGACCAACATGCTTAGTCACTAAGGCCCCTTTCACACTTGGGCGTTTTTCATGTGGTGCAGCGCTAAAAATAGCGCCTGTTCACCGCATGAAAAAATCCTGCCCCTTTAACTCCAGTGTGAAAGCCGGCGGGCTTTCACACTGGAGCGGTGCGCTAGCAGGATGACAAAAAAAGTCCTGCTAGCAGCATCTTTGGAGCGGTATAGGAGCGGTGTGTTCACCGCTCCTATACCGCTCCTTCCCATTGATTAGAATGGGACACCGTGGTAAAACCGCGGCAATACCGCTGCAAAGCGCCGCTACGGCGGCGCTCTGCGGGGGTGTTTAACCCTTTTTCGGCCGCTCGCGGGGGGGGTAAAACCGCACCGCGAGCGGCCGAATACCGCGGTTAAAACGACGGTAACGCAGCGCTAAATATAGCGCTGCTTTACCGTCACCGCGGCTCCCCGCCCCAGTGTGAAAGGGGCCTAAGACTCAAGCAGTAATATCTTATACCAAACAAGTAACAGCGTACCAACCACTGTCCACCCACAAAGTGGGCGACATTACCCACATAAAGAGGGACCGCGATGAGGGAAAATTACAAAGGGGAGGGAGGGTGGGAGAGCAGTTCAAAAGATCCAGAAGGAAAGCTGAGGAGAATCCAGAGGTGAGTCCAGCTGACAGACCTGAGGTAAATGCTGACTCCGCCCAGTGACAGGCAGTGTTGGTCATCTTACTTTAAAAAAGTAATTAGTTACATTACAAATTACTTCTCCCAAAAAAGTAATTGAGTTAGTAACTCAGTTACTACATTGGAAAAGTAATTAGTTACTCAGAAAAGTAACTGTGATTTTTTTTTTTTTATATTCTTAGGGGCGGGTCTAGTATTACTGTAAGCAAGGGGTGCGTTCCCCCCTGCACGTCTATTTCCCCTCTGTACCCCCCTGCACGTCTGTTCCCCCCCAACACATATATCTGTTTCCCCTCTGTACCCCACTACACATCTGCCCCCCCCACACACGTATATCTGTTCCCCCTCTGTACCCCACTACACGTCTGTCCCCCCCCCCACACATATATCTGTTCCCCCTCTGTACATCTGTCCCCCCCAAACTCACGGATCGGATCGTTGCTTGGATCAGAGTCACGGATCGGATCATTTTTCGGATCAGCAAATAATAATTGAATTTGCAAAAACCTGTAAAAATTCCACCACCATATAGTCCCCACTGTAATATCCATAATCTCACCAACTGTAATATCCACGTCATCTCCTCAACTGTAATATTGGCTGAGTATGGCTGGGTACGGCTGAGCATGGCTGGGTACGGCTGGGTATCGCCGAGTATGGCTGGGTATTACCGTGTATTGCAGAGTATGGCTGGGTATTACCGAGTATTGCAGAGTATGGCTGGGTATGGCAGAGTATTGGCAGGGTGTTGCAGAGTATTGGCAGGGTGTTGCAGAGTATTGGCAGGGTGTTGCAGAGTATTGGCAGGGTGTTGCAGAGTATTGGCTGGGTATCGCAGAGTATTGGCAGGGTGTTGCAGAGTATTGGCAGGGTGTTGCAGAGTATTGGCAGGGTGTTGCAGAGTATTGGCAGGGTGTTGCAGAGTATTGGCAGGGTGTTGCAGAGTATTGGCAGGGTGTTGCAGAGTATTGGCAGGGTGTTGCAGAGTATTGGCTGGGTATCGCAGAGTATTGGCAGGGTGTTGCAGAGTATTGGCAGGGTGTTGCAGAGTATTGGCAGGGTATTACCGAGTATTGCAGAGTATGGCTGGGTATTACAGAGTATTGCAGAGTATGGCTGGGTATTACGGGGTATTCCAGAGTATGGCTGGGTATGGCAGAGTATTGCAGAGTATAGCTAGGTATTACGGGGTATTGCAGAGTATGGCTGGGTATGGCAGAGTATGGATGGGTATTACGGGGTATTGCGGGGTATGGCAGAGTATGGCTGGGTATGGCTGGGTATGGCAGGGTGTTGCAGAGTATTGGCAGGGTGTTGCAGAGTATTGGCAGAGTGTTGCAGAGTATTGGCAGAGTATTGGCAGGGTATTGGCAGAGTATTGCAGAGTATTACCTGGGTATTGCAGGGTGTTGTCAGGGTATTGGCTGGTATTGCAGAGTATTGGCAGGGTATGTGCTGGCATCCGATCTCTCCCCTCCACTGTACAGATCTGTACACAGAGGGGAGAGAGGAACCGGCGTCATCTTGTTTGTTTACAAGTGATCGCTCCGTCATTTGACGGAGCAATCACATTGTAAACGGCCGACGGGTGCACCAAGATGGCCGCCGCTCCGGAGCTAGGCCGAGGCTCCGCGGATCGCGGCGAGTAATTGCGGTAACGCCGCCCCAGTAATGGGAACGGCGTTACCGCAAGGGGAAGAGTAATCAGTTAGATTACTCGTTACCCTTTAAAGTAACGGCGTTACGTAACGCCGTTTACTTTAATCGCGTTACTTACAACACTGGATATAAGTAAAAGGTTACACTCATTGGCTAGATGTTTCCCGCCAAAGGATTTGTCACCAATCCAGTGCTCAGCAGCTGAGGTAAAACTTCCTAGCAACAGCAGGCAGCTTATCACCTGAAACACAAAACAGAAAGAACCAGCAAAGCAGCCAAAGCGAATCATGTACTTAACAATTATCATAGCCCTCTATTAAGAGTGACATTTATTTATAAAACAAATGGGTGTCAGTGGTGACAATCCCATGGGGCCACTTCTCTATTTAATTATTTTGTGGCCCTGACATGGGATTGTACACCCCATTAACACCCATCATACCATAAGAACATACCTAAAATATAAAATAAAACACACAACAAAAATTGTGGATAAGGTTTAGGTCGCAGCCCCTTTATTGGGTTTAAAACAATTTTAATTATGAAATTAACTTTAACCTTTAATACCAAACAGAATCGCTGTTAACCATTAACAGACCAACATGCTTAGTCACTAAGACTCAAGCAGCAATATCTTATACCAACTAAATAACAGTTTACCAACCACTGTCCACCCACAAAGTGGGCGACATTACCCAAAAGCCAGGTTACCAACCTGGCCCCACCCCACCACCGCGGCCTAAAAAAAAAAAAATCACTCCTTACAATCCAGCATTGAAAATGCCCTTACCAATGACTGAGAAAATGTACCAAAAACATACCTCCCAAATTTCTGAAATTATAAAGAGGTACACCCTTTTGCACAGTAAGTAGAAAAGAACATGTCCCCAGTTACAGGGACCTCAAGGATCTAATATGCAGAAAATTATTGGCTAAACACCACATGTGCTTTTATCTTACCTCTACTTTTGCTTTATAATGATTTTTCAAAATAACAAGTGCAGTAATATAGAGGCTGGATAAAAAGTTTAGTGCAGCATAACACTTTTGGCAGTAAAATAGTACATTTTGTATAGAGGTGTACATAGACTAAAAAGAGGGATAACTGAAGCTGCATGAGGGACAGAGGGATTTAGTCCCAAATGAGGGACAGTTGGGCACTTTGCCAAATACTGCTAAACCACTAATAATATACAGTAAATCGGCATATCAATATTTAAATTTTATGGTAGCTGTACCATGAACTGAAGCCCAGGCCTAGAAAACCACTTATTTGTAGACAGAACAGTTCCCATTTTATTTAGAAGGTCTAATATTTTAAATCCACTTAAATCATTCTCTTCCAGGTGAACAACAAGGATATCCAACACAACTCACACTTAAATAGGGAATATAGGGACTATGATCAGCCAACTATTCCAAATACATACCCCATATACCCTGCAAGAGAGCTGGATTTTTAACCAGAGGGAAATAAAATCCTACGCACCAGACAACATATGAATGTCAACTATTCATACTATTTGTTTCATTTATTTATTTATTTATTTATTATTATTATTATAAAAGACGGGAACTTGCGTAATAAATGCAAAGAGCAGGATGGACATAAAGAGCAGTGCGCCCATGTACGTCCTGATGCACTCCCTATGTAGCAGCTGCATATACTGCACCATCAACATCTTTTAGATACAGATTTAAAATATGATTCTAATAAAGTAGAGCCATTTACATGCTCTTGCTAATCTAATTCTGCAAACATTTTTGTCTGGCCAGTTAACTTACCTCAACTAACCAGACTTAACTGAGTGGTAAAGCAGTTCTAATGTGTTTTATATGCAGAAGAACAGATTGATTCCAAAGCAGTAGAGAAATTAAATGACATGTTGAATGCAATTTGTGACCCAATAGCAGCATATAAACACTGTTTCTAAAATCTTTTTCAGAACTCCTAACCAAAAAGCGAGAATTATATGCAAAGTCATTATGTCTCAAACTCCAACTAACAGTTTTGATGAAATAGTGTGGAAGCAACCCCTTTGATCCATGTTATATAAAGGCCAAAAAAGTTCTGCAGAGTCCTCAAAAGAGAAGCAACCATTGGCATAGATAATGCAGGTTTTTTTTCAGCAAGGGAATGGAATATAATATTGGATATAACTGCAAGCAAAAAATGGTTTTAAGAACATTGTAGGCTTTTGCTCACTGCTGGGGTAACCGTTCTCCTGAAACAGTGGAAACAAGGCAAACAAGCATCTGCTATTAAATGTTTTGCTACCCTGAAAATGTCTTACTTTAACCTAAATATTAAATGAAGACCAGGAAGAACCATATATCTTATGCCCCGTACACACGGTCGGAAAATCCGACCACAAAATCCATCGGATTTTTTCCGACGGATTTTGTCCGACACTGGTGTTGCATACACACAGTCGGACAAAGTTGTCGGAAAATCCGATCATTCTGAACGTGGTGACGTTTGTTGCCTACGACGGGACTACGTAGAGGCTAGTAGCCAATAGCTTGGGTCTTGTAATGTGATCTGAGCATGCGTGGCACTTTGTCCGTCGGAATTCGCTACACACGACACACGAGCCCTCTATTAAGAGTGACATTTATTTATAAAACAAATGGGTGTCAGGGGTGACAATCCCATGGGGCCACTTCTCTATTTTATTATTTTGTGGCCCTGACATTCTAAATTCAAGAAATCAGCATTAGAGTGTAAATTATCTCCATAATGCCCCCAAAATAATGTAGTGCCCATATGCACAGTACTGATTCACATCTACTAGGCCCCATTTTGAACAGGACCCCTACCATCCAGACAGAAAGCTAGAAAGCAACTTTATAGTATAATTATTTTACAGAAAAAAGCCCCCAAAATATTGCACTGCCTATGTGCACAGTATTTAATCATTTATACCAGGCCTCATTTTGAACAGGACCCCCACCAGCCATGTTAACAAGAAATCAACATTAAAGTGTAGTTTATCTCCATTAAATAAAGAAGTGCCCATTTGCACAGTACTGAATAACAGGCTCCATATTGAACAGTACCTTCACCATCCAATATTAATCTAGACCTAATTTTTTACAGTGTAATTCTTTTACAGAGAAAGGCTTCAAAATAGCCCCCCAAAAATAGTTAGCAGTTAATATTAGTAAATTACTTATATTAGGCCCTGATCTGAACAGGACACTCAACAGCCATATTTAAATCATTAGAGCGTAATTTATTTTCTTATGTCCACAGTATTGATTTACCTGTACTAGGCCCCATTCCAAACAGGACCCACACCTAACAGATTTAAAGTGTACTAAAAAATTCTAGAGTGTAGTTATTTTGTAAGACAAAATCCCCCTTAAATTGTAGTACCTACCTGCATAATGTTTATTAATTTTTACTAGCCACTTTAAAATCAAAAATGTATACCCCCCCCCCCCCCCCCCTAGAAAACACACTTGTCTACTAAATATGCAAAAGGAATGAGCAAAGTGTAGCTATGACTCAACTTGAATATGGAAGTTCTCAGTACAGTGGAACCTCGGATTGTGAGTAACACGGTTAACGAGCGTTTCGTAATACGGGCACTGTATTTTTAAAAATCGTAACTCGGTTTGCGAGTGTTGTCTCGCAACACCAGCACAATTCAGGCCAAAGCGGTGTGTAGTACCGCGTTTGGCCTGAGGGGGGGCGCCGGAGCTGAGCCGAACATCGCCGATCAGCAACGTTCGGAAATGCATGGAGAGGCCAGGGGACAGCTCTGCTGACCTCATCAAATCTTGGGAACGAAGTCTTTCCAAGGTTTGCTGAGGTCAGCCGAGGGGTCCTCTGGCCTTTTCGGTCGTTTCTGAGGCTCTCTGGCCCCCCCGGCTCTGGCCGCATGCGGTATTGCATGCCATTGAAGTCAATGCGGAACAAATAATTTTAGTTTCCATTGACTTTAATGGGGAAACTCGCTTTGATATGTGAGTACTTTGGATTACGAGCATTCTCCTGGAATGGATTATGCTCGTAATCCAAGGTACGACCACCAACCTCTAACTCTGGAAACACTCTAAAATCTTTCCCTAAACTGCTATACTACTGCTCAACACAATGTTAGTGTGTCTGTGTAATGGTGATACCGTTTTCAGCAATCAGCACCAGCAGCTACCTCTCCCTGGAAACAATCTAAAATATTTCCATGATTTGCTATAGCAGTGGTTCCCAACCTCAGTCCTTAATTACCCCCAACATGTCACACTTTCAAGATCTCCTTTACTTTGCTTTAAATTAATTGGATTTTATAACAGCATTTTTATCTACTGTAAGGGAAATTCCCAAAACATGGCCTGCTGGGGGTACTTGAGGACTGAGGTTTGGAACCAATGTGATATAACACTGTACAACATGCTGTTAGTGTATCTGTGACTAAATGTAAGTGTGGATGTTTTCAGCAACGAACATCGATCTACTGTAACTTTCCATGGTAACACTGTAAAATCTCTCCCAAATCTGCTTTACCACTGTACAAAACACACTGTTAGTGTATCTGTGACTCCATGTAAATGCAAACAGATGTTCTCAGAACCTAGATTTTCCTGCAGACGGTGATCTTTATCTGACCACACCATGTCTCCTCCAACATACACTAAACAGGTTTGTAGAAAAAAAATAAAATTAAATAAATTATATATATATATATATATATATATATATATATATATATATATATATATATATATATATATATATATATATATCTATATTTATATATAATTTTTTTTTTTAAAGACAAAGGTTTTTTTTTTTTTGTAAATGACAAACATGTCATACTTGCTCTGTGCTGGCGCTTTTACCCCCCGAGTGCCCCCATAGCAAGCTTCTTGCTATGGGGGCACTCGTGCAGGCTTGCTCCAGAGCCTTCCTGTCTGCGTCTATTGACACAGACAGCTGGACTCGGCCCTGTCCTCCACTCCCTCATCAATGGCTGTGATTGACAGCAGCAAAAGCTAATGAGGAGGGAGAGAGAGCAGACATGGCCTCTGCTCTTGTGAACATCACTGGAATGAGATCAGGTTCAGGTGAGGGAGGCTTGGGGACAGCTACATGCAGAATATTTTTTTACCTAATGCAGAGAATGCATTAAAAGTAAAAACACTGCTGTCTTTAGATTCACTTTAATGTTTACTGGACTATGGTTTCAATTGCATTTAATGATTCTAAGCAACATTTAGTCCCATCTTGATTAAAAAAAAAAAAAAAAAAATGTCCATAAATGTACAGTAGATGTATTCCACCAAACATAGGTGTAAAGCAGAAACCAGTGAAGCTGTTTTATCAAGTAACTAAACACACTGCCTAAACATATTCATCTTCTGTACTGAAGTGTGCTGCAGGTTATTACACGGAGGGATATGAGTACACATTTGTGCTACATGGAAATCCCAATTTAGCATGTGTGTGTGCAGGGTCATTTGTTCTTATTTAAGTATACCTCATGCCTCATTTAATCTGTTCGTTCACTCACTGGAGCTTAGTTGGCTAATTTGTCAATATTTCACTGACTACATATTTCTATGTTTGTACTGCACAATGTTTTCCTGTCTAAATAAATCAAACCGGGTAAAGCTTAATATACTTATCTAATATAAGGATTCATTTTGTGATCCGGTAACTATCTGACATAATTTGTTTAGAACAAAAAAAAGCTGGTTTCTTATACACAAGACCAGCCTTTCTTAACCTTTTTACACTGGAGGAACCCTTGAAATAATTTTCAGGTGTCAGGGAACCCCTGCTAAATATTATTTTTAGCTACAGCTGATGACACATTAGCATGATCTGTAGGCTGTGTAAAGTTTTAAGAAAAAGAATAAAGAATGTAACATAGCTTTTTGAAACCCAGCATAGAGCACTTTTAACACCCCCTACTCTGTACTACAATACTTGCCGATAAATCACTACTTTGGCGTTTAATACCACGGTTATGGCTGCAGCTGGATGCCATAACCTGGGTATTTCATTTTTTTACCACTCTTTCCGATAAAAGTGAGCTGAGTGGTTAATTAGCTGCTGGATTTTAGAAGTGGGCGGGAGGGGTCGCCACCCCCTTCCACCACTTTTGGGTTTTTCTCGGACATACCTGGCTAATCAGGAAGCCTAAGAACTTATATGGCGGTTGTGGCAGTTAGATATAAAGATAAATGATATAATGTAGGTCCCTGGCGCTACTGTGAGTAATTGGGATCAATAAGTGATTATATAATAATGGCGGGTAGGTAATTTGCAGCAAAATGAGTAGTGTTCACAAAATACACAAATAAGCAATAGAATAGGTAAGGAATTTCGCGCAAATAGGGATAAATAACAGTAAAGTGCACCAGTGCAATGATTGCTAGCTGATTGTAACACTAATAGAGGTTAATGATCTGGAGGTAATAAATAAATACAGTCCTAAATAGGTGTAAAAATAAATACAATCCTAAATAGATGTAAAGATCAGAAATGCATATAAATATCACAAAATGGATGTAAAAATCGCATACAAATATAAAAATCGCATAGAAAAATTAGTGGATGTTGTATCGCAAGTAAATCGCATAAAAGATAAAAATCACGTGGGTAAAATCAACAATGGTGACAATTGGCTAAAATTGCGAGTGCCCAGTGCTAAAAGTAGCTACAAAGTGAATCTTTATAATTAATAAGCAAATTATCAAATAAAGTATCTAAAAGTGCATAAAATGCATCAAAGTTATAATTCTATTGATAATAGTGAATAATGTGATAAAGAAGAGTGATACATCAATGAATAGATGGTGTGATAAATAAATGAGTAAAAAAGTAAATAAATAGATGAATCAATGGTGTGATTAAAATAAATAAATAAATAGATGAATCCACTAGGGGCATAAAAACAGATAATATTGATATCAATAGTAGTCCAATATTGCTCCAGAGTGCTGTCAGATATTTCCGAGCATAAAAATTCTATGCGTTTGGCTATGTGGATAAAGCAATTAGGTTTCATCTATTTGTGGGGTATCCTTGACTGGTCTCTCTAGCCTCTCACTTCAGGTCTGATTAACATACGCCTTTCTGGGGTGTCCTGTATCCCCAATATAGCGGTATCTGGAGATTTGCAGAGCCTCAAGCCTGTTGGGTATGTGCCTTTAAGGGGTATCTCTTGTCCGCACTGCTGGGGTATCCAAAGTCTGCAGAGTCTAGTGAATGCTCCGGTCAGGTCCTTCTCCCTTTAATGCCTCTGTGCTAAGTACCTACAGTGCTTAATGTCACTGGCTCAAAAATGACATAACACCAGGGGAGGTAGAAAGGGGAACAGAGAAGCCTCCACTAGTGTAGTAAGTTTGTAAACAATTAGTTGAATTTATTTAAATAGTAAGATGTACTCGTACATTAAAGAAATTAAAACATGGCATGAAGAGTTAAAATTTTTGAACATCACCGGCGTTCTCAGCGCCTCCTCGCGTCCTGTTCACTGTTGGTTTGCCTACGGCTACTTCCTATGCATTACGAGACGTCACGTGTCTTCATCTGGGGAACCAAACACATAGAATTTATGCTCGGAAATATCTGACAGCACTCTGGAGCAATATTGGACTACTATTGATATCAATATTATCTGTTTTTATGCCCCTAGTGGATTCATCTATTTATTTATTTATTTTCATCACACCATTGATTCATCTATTTATTTACTTTTTTACTCATTTATTTATCACACCATCTATTCATTGATTTATCACTCTTCTTTATCACATTATTCACTATTATCAATAGCATTATAACTTTGATGCATTTTATGCACTTTTAGATACTTTATTTGATAATTTGCTTATTAATTATGCTACTCATGCAATTCACTTTGTAGCTACTTTTAGCACTGGGCACTCACAATTTTAGCCAATTGTCACCATTGTTGATTTTACCCACGTGATTTTTATCTTTTATGCGATTTACTTGCGATACAACATCCACTAATTTTTCTATGCAATTTTTATATTTGTATGCGATTTTTACATCCATTTTTTGATATTTATATGCATTTCTGATCTTTACATCTATTTAGGATTGTATTTATTTTTACACCTATTTAGGACTGTATTTATTTATTACCTCCAGATCATTAACCTCTATTAGTGTTACAATCAGCTAGCAATCATTGCACTGGTGCACTTTACTGTTATTTATTCCTATTTGCGCGAAATTCCTTACCTATTCTATAGCTATAAAGATAATCAGAGGAAAGATGCCCTCCTCTCACCTCTATGGCCTAGGAGACCCAAAGCGACAATTCTGGTTCATGGCAGATGTTACATAGTTACATGGACAAAAAGAAGGCTTCCACTGTATCAGAAAAAATAGTGTGGTGGTCCCATCCCCAAAGTAGACCAAAAGAATAACCCCCTGAGTGGGACTCTGACAGACCACCAACACAATGAATATAGCTAATAATTTTAATAATACAAATATCAAAGGATCACATAATAAAAAAGACGTCTATTGTCTGTACAATATTAGATACGAAACACATTAACAGTTAAGACAATAGGGTAAGATGCCCCAATACCCGATGTGTTTCCAGTTTTGCGCAAAAAACTTTCATCAGGGGTAGATAGTAGAGTGTGGTCAAGGGTGATTTTTTGCTCAAATTAGAGCGATTCCTCAATAGGATGTCATAGAAGATGGTAAGGCTGGAGCTGGACGCCAAGACAAAGCCCCTGTCCGCATTTGCAGAGGGAGTAATTTTCCCCCTGGGTCTGTATAATAACAGATGTCTGTCAGCGGCAGGTTAAAATTCCACCCGTAAACACTATATAGTTGTGGAGAATAACTGGGACAAAGCAAGATCTGAGCCTCAAATGAGCTCCCCAGGTGATCCCCTGTTTCTTGGATCCCTTGCTTCCTTTACCCTGTCAGTAGGGTGGTCCGGGGTGGAGCGTCTCGCCTCTGTGTGATGCAGCCTAGTAGTTATTCTCCACAACTAGTCTTTTTTATTATGTGATCCTTTGATCTTTGTATTATTAAAATTATTAGCTATATTCATTGTGTTGGTGGTCTGTCAGAGTCCCACTCAGGGGGTTATTCTTTTGGTCTTACATAGTTACAAAGTTACATAGTAGGTGAGGTTGAAAAAATACATCAAGTCCAACCTATGTGTGTGATTATATGTCAGTATTACATTGTATATCCCTGTATGTTGTGGTCGTTCAGGTGCTTATCTAATCGTTTTTTGAAACTATCGATGCTCCCAGCTGAGACCATCACCTGTGGAAGGGAATTCCACATCCTTGCCGCTCTGACAGTAAAGAACCCTCTACGTAGTTTAAGGTTAAACCTCTTTTCTTCTAGTTTTAATGGGTGGCCACGTGTCTTGTTAAACTCCCTTCCTCAAAAAAGTTTTATCCCTATTGTTGGGTCACCAGTAGGGATGAGCTTCAAGTTCGAGTCGAATGTAAGTTCGTTTTGAACATCGGCCGTTCAACCGTTCATCGAATTACGAACCTTATGGGCCCTTCGTGCCAAATTCGAGTGGTGTGTCACGGCCCATAATTCACTGCAGCATCACAGTGCATTGCTGGCTGATGATTGGCCAAGCATGCACTATGACCTGCATGCTTTGGCCAATCACAGCGCCATCAGCGAAGAGAGCCATAATTGGCCAAAGGCAGGGTGCCTGTGGCCAATTATGGCTCAGGGGGTTAAGTACACGCCCCACACTATATAAGACCGACCTGCACGTCAGCCGTGTGTAGTGTATTGGTGGCGTTTGTTAAAGAGAGAGACAGGGAGACTGTCATTTCATCTAGTTTCAGCAGGCAGGCAGTTCCTGGTGTTCTGTTGCTAATATACTTCAGGCAGGCAGGCGAGACTGTTAGATAGCTGCAGTGTATTGTGTATATATATGCATCCCGGTTTTGTATATATATATATATATATATATATATATATATATATATATATATATATATATATATATAATATATATATATATATACTGTATTTAGTTTAGCTAGATCTCACTGCAGACTGTTCCTGGTGTACTGTCGCTAATATACTTCAGGCAGGCGGCGAGACAGCAGCAGTGTATTTAGTATATATATATACATCCCATCTTTGTATATATATATATATATATATATATATATATATATATACACACTGTATACAGTTTAGCTTAATTTCGCTGCAGACCGTTCCTGGTGTATCGTTACTAATATACTTCAGCCAGGCAGGTGACTCACTGAGCTCAGTGCATTTAATATATAAATATACACAGGCTTGTATATATATATATATATATATATATATATATATATATATATATATATATATACACACACACACATATATATATATATATATATATATATATATATATATATCTATATATATAGTCTAGCCAAGCCTATATCTAACTAGGCAATTGCCTGAGTGCGTGTTCAAAGACACTTTCAGCCAGGCAGGTGACTCACTGAGCTCAGTGCATTTAATATATATATACACAGGCTTGTATATATATATATATATATATATATATATAAATATATATAGTCTAGCCAAGCCTATACCTAACTAGGCCATTGCCTGAGTGCGTGTTCAAAGACACTTTCAGCCAGGCAGGTGACTCACTGAGCTCAGTGCATTATATATATATATATATATATATATATATATATATATATACACACAGGCTTGTATATATATATATATATATATATATATATATATATATATATATATATATATAGTCTAGCCAAGCCTATACCATTGCCTGAGTGCATGTTCAAAGACACTTTCAGCCAGGCAGGTGACTCACTGAGCTGCCAAGCCTATACCTTACTGTAGGCCATTCCTGGTGTACTGTTTTTCTAATTGTACAGTATGTCTGGAAGGCCACCAAGGAGAGGCAGACGCTCACAGGCCACTAAAAGAGGGCAAGCAGGCCCTGTCTCTACAGCAAACAGTGCTGAGCCACAACATGCAGAAGAGTTGGTAGAGTGGATGACCAAGCCGTCCTCATCCCCCTCATCCTCTCCCACCCAGGCTCAGGGTACTTTGTCTGCCAAAGCAGCTGCCAAAGCGGCCTATTCCCTCGGCTCAATGACATCAGTCACTCCTTCCCTAGCCCCACCATGTCCTGAGGAGTCCCCCAAACTGTTTGACCACAGTGTTGGGTACATGCTGCAGGAGGATGCGCAGCGTTTTGAGGGCTTCGATGATGTTACCCAGCTTGAGGAAGGCAGTTATGTGAGCCCAGAGTGAGGGGGTGCCCAAGAAGGACAGCAAACCGGCAGTCATGTTTCCCCAGCTGCAGCATACTGCCAGGTTTGCTCCAGTGATGAGGAGGGAGGGGATGATGAGGTCACTGACTCTACATTGGTGCCTGATAGGAGAGAGGAGGAGGAGGAGGCACATCTCCAATGAGGCAGGATGCCCTCCAGGGGCCAGCTTAAGGGCAGCCAACCAACTGCATCACACCGCAGAGCTCCGCATGTGCAGGGCACTGCTGTCTCTGCACGTTATTCCAAAAGTTCTTTGGTGTGGGCCTTTTTTGAGACGTGTGCAGCAGGTCGCACTGTTGCTATTTGCAACATATGTCTGAAGCGTATCTCGCGTGGCCAAAACAGCAGCCTCTTGGGCACCACATGCTTGACCAGACATATGTCGACCTGCCATGCAGTCCGTTGGCAAGCATACATAAAAGACCCACACCAAAGAACAAAGCGGACCTCTCCTTGCTCCTCATCAGCTGGGATCTCCAACCCCACTATACCTTCAGTCCTCTCAGAAACCTGCACTGAGAGGGATGAAGGTGTAGAATTAGGTGTGTCACTGCCAAGTACTTGCGGGCAATCTGCTATAGGTACACCAACGTCTGATAGTACCAGGCAAATTTCCCTGCCCAGCTGCTGCACCGCCGAAAGAAGTTCACTCCCAGCCATCCACACGCCCAGTGGTTGAATGCTAGCTTGGCTAAATTGCTAGCACTTCAACTGCTGCCTTTTCAGTTGGTAGACTCTGCCCCCTTCCGTGAGTTTGTGGAATGTGCAGTTCTGCCAGCTGGGAAGCATGCAGGACAGGGTGCAGTAGTGTTGGAGGTTGTTCCGCCACCACGCCTCCAAAATGCTATTAGTGGTGATTCTGACACACCTCTCTCCTCCACCCCCTCCTCTTCTTCTTCCTCTATGGCCTCTTCCTGTGCTGCTTTGTCCTCGGAACCAGTGGTGCTCCTTAGGCGTTCAAGGGGCTACGCAAGTACGCAGGCAAAAAGATGCCATGCGGTGCTTGAGCTGGGAGACAGGAGCAACATTGGGGCAGAGATTCTTTCAGCTCTGCAGGGGCAGGCTCAGAGGTGGTTAACGCCACGCCAGCTTAAGCCAGGAATGGTGGTTTGCGACAATGGCACCAACCTCCTATCCGCCCTCCAACAGGGACACTTCACCCATGTTCCCTGCTTGGCTCACGTCCTTAACTTGGCGTAACCCGGGCTTACAGGATATCCTGAGGCAGGCCAGGAAAGTCTGTGTGCATTTCCACCGGTCATATAAAACCAGTGCTCGACTGGCTGACCTCTAAAAGGAATTTAACCTGCCCAAGAACCGCCTAATCTGTGATATGCTGACCAGGTGGAACTCAACGTTAGCCATGCTGCAGTGGCTGCACACACATCAGAGGGCCATCAATGAGTACCTGTGCGACTAAGGCACCAGGACAGGGTTAGGGGAGCTTGTTTTTTTCCCACGCCAGTGGGCTATGATCAGGGATGCATGCACTGTCATGTCACAATTTGAGGAGGCCACGAGGATGGTGAGCAGTGACAGTGCATGCATCAGTGACACTATCCCTCTTGTCCACCTGTTGGAGCACATGCTGCGTGGAATAATGGACAGGACACTTGAGGCAAAACAGAGGCAGGAAGCTTAGTATCATCCTCCAGTTCGTTTATGAACAAAATAAATAGGATTGGTTCCAGCACAGAACCCTGGGGGACCGCACTACCCACCCCTGACCATTTTGAATACTCCCCATTCATCACCACCCTCTGAACTTGCCCTTGTAGCCAGTTTTCAATCCATGTACTCACCCTATGGTCCATGCCAATGGACCTTATTTTGTACAGTAAACGTTTATGGGGAACTGTGTCAAATGCTTTTGCAAAAAGATACACCACGTCTTTAAGCATTCCTTTATCTAGATGGTAACTCACCTCCTCATAGAAGGTTAATTTTCATTGGTTTGGCAAGAACGATTCTTCATGAATCCATGCTGATTACTGCTAATGATACCGTTCTCATTACTAAAATCTTGTATATAGTCCCTTATCATACCCTCCAAGAGCTTGCATACTATTGATGTTAGGCTAACTGGTCTAATTCCCAGGGATGGATTTTGGGCCCTTTTTATATATTGATGCTACATTGGCTTTTCTCCAATTAGCTGGTACCATTCCAGTCAGTAGACTGTCAGTAAAAATTAGGAACAATGGTCTGGCAATTACTTGACTGAGTTCCCTAAGTACCCTTGGATGCAAGCCATCTGGTCCCGGTGATTTATTAATGTTAAGTTTCCCAAGTTTAATTTTAATTCTGTCCTCTGTTAACCATGGAGGTGCTTCCTGTGATATGTCATAAGGATAAACACTGCAGTTTTGGTTACTGAAGCCCCCCGATTCCCTCGTGAAGACTGAGGAAAAGAAAAAAATTCAATACCTTCTTCATCTCCCCTCTGTAAACAAGGCCATTTTTTTTAAGCATCAGATCAATGTTTTTTTTATTTGCTGCTTTTCATTTTAGAGGAGAGATGTGGGATCTTATTGACCCAACATCGCTCCATAAAGAGGACTTGTCATGTCTTTTTCTTTTAAAAGTAAAAAGTGTAGCGCTGTGTGAATCAATAAATGTTATGGTGACGATCCTGCAAAAGGCTGACTAATAAAAATGTGGGTGTCAATGTGTATAGTGACAACGTGTAAACAAAGATAGTAAATGTGCACAAATTGGAAAAAATAATACATGTCCAAAACATGCACTAAAAACACTGATGGAACAGAATATAGATCCAAAATTATGTGTGACAATAAAAAAAGTTCACCCGTGTCCAAGCATGGTGATTCACTGCACCAGGGTGAAAAAAATGAATGTCTGGGGTAAATAGTCTATAAATGAAGACAGTGGTGAATCATCATCAGTGATGTAAGTAACTGAGTTAAAATAAACTGAGTTACCTAACGCAGTTACTTTAGAGGGTAACTAGTAATCTAACTGATTACTTTTCCCCTCATGGTAACTCAGTTCCCATTACTTTGGCTTAGTTACCCCAATTACATCTACCGCCACTAGATGGCAGTAGTGTAATTCCGGTATCCTACCGAAAAAGTTCCCTCGCCGGATAAGGACCCCCTGTACTGCACAGGCGTAGGGCTTGCGCAGTATGAAGGACTACGGAGCTTCCGAAAATTGCAGAGCCTAAACAGCTCTGAGTGAACTCTACACCGCGCAGGTGCAGTTAACATGTAATTGTACGAGGCGATGCCGCACGCTCCTGATGCTCGTGCTACTCTGCAAGGGGCGTCTATCGTGTAAGTAAGGGGCGGGTCTAGTATTACTGTAACCAAGGGGCGCATTTATTATTATTGTTATATATCAAGCTCTGCCCATTAATTTAACATTCGCCCTCTTCTGTAGCCATCCGCCCCTTACACGATATAATAATAATAGACCCGCCCCTTGCTTACACGCTATAACAGATCTGCCCCTTGGTTAGAGTAATAATAGAGCAGCCCCTTGGTTACACGATATATAACAATAATAATAAATGCGCCCCTTGGTTACAATATTACTAGACCCGCCCCTTAGTTACACGTATAGAATATTTTTAAAAAAAGTCAGTTACTTTGCTGAGTAACTAATTACTTTTCCAATGTAGTAACTGAGTTACTAACGCAATTACTTTTTGGGAGAAGTAATTTGTAACTTAACTAATTACTTTTTTAAAGTAAGATGACCAACACTGATCATCATCTGTTATAGGGTTACCGAAGATGTGCCTCCATCACCCATGAAAGAGAGTCAAATATGCATGAAAGCCAGAAATCCACAAGACAGTCATGGGAACATCAAACTCAGATAATCCAAGCAGGGGAATGAGCATGGAAGCCAGAACTCCAACCGACCATCACTGGAACTCCAAGATGATATACCAATGTTTCATCCACCATGGATGTTTATGGAATGATAAGAAAAATTGCTCTCCATAGTATATCTCAAAAATTACTGGATATTTAATTAAAATATGTACAAACACCAATGCTGATGTGTACAATGTATGGAGATGCGACCCCATGTCACAGGTGCATATAAGCAGTATATGCCTGATTTTGGCAGGAATACTAATTGCACACCTGTGGGCTGGGTTCATAAACATCCCAGGAAGAGAAGTCTGTTCTCAGACTTGGAGACTGCTCCGCCCATCAGACAGGAAGTCTGGCCAGGAGGGTTCCAGGAGAAAGAGACAGGAGGTCTCGGAGCCTAAGACTGCAGGTGGCAGTCTGTGTGTACGTCTGAAGCAGGCAGTTGTAGCCTGTGACTAAAACAGCACGAAGCTGACAGTGAGTAAGCCAGGAGGCTATCGGGTGTTTATACCAGGGAAGATTACTGTTTGTTTGAACTTTTTCATTTCCTTTAAATAAAAGTGGGCTGCCATGCCCTAAAAACACAAGTCTGGAGTGGCACGTTTCTGGAAAATTGCGTCACAATGGGTATATAAAGATAAAATGCGTTTGAAAAAAATCACTGTGCAAATACTAGGTGACATAAAAATTGCAATGACCACCATTTTATTCTCTAGGGCCTCTACTAAAAACAATATACATATATAATATGTTTGGGGGTTCTAAGTAATTTTCTAACAAAAACACCCTGCTTTAAAACAAAAAGTGTCAGAATATGGCTGGTCCTTAACCACTTCCCACCCGGCCAATGTAGATATACGGCCGGGTGGGAGCCGTCTACTTCTGATAGGACGTTCAGGAACGTCCTTCAGAAGTAGAGGGATCGCGCGCGCGCGTGCCCGCGCAGCGGCGCGATCCCGATGCGGCCGTGTCACCCGGACACGGCGCATCTCGAATCGGCAGGAGGGCACGGTGATTGGCCCTCCTGATCACATGACGGCCGTGACGAATCACGGCTGTCATGTGATGTAAACAAACAGCCGGTTGCTAGGCAATCGGCCCTCCTCTCCTCACACGGAAGTCGTCGGTGAGGAGAGGAGAGCGGATCGCTGCAGCCGGCTGGTGATCAGTGAGTATGAGATGTTTTTTTACTCACTGATCACCAGTCTAGGGTCCCCCATAGTAAAACACACGTCCCCACAGTAAAACACACATGTCCCCACAGTAAAACACACATGTCCCCACAGTAAAACACACATGTCCCCAAAACACACATGTCCCCAAAACACACATGTCCCTAAATAATAAAAACACCTGTCCCTTACATATGTCCCACTAAAATCACATGTGCCAATGATTATCTGCACACATATGTCCGTGATCACCTGCACACCCCTTTTACATGATCATTTGCGTACATATGTCCGTGATCACGCGAACCAATTATTATACACTTAACGGAATTTTTTTTACAAAAAACATGTAGCAGAATACATTTTGGCTTAAATTTATGACAAAATTTGATTTTATTGGATTTCTTTTAAAAAAGAAAGGAGAAAATATTGTTTTTTTTCAAAATGTCCGCTATGTTTTCGCTTATATCGCAAAAAATAAAAAACGGAGTCGCGAATAAATACCACCAAACTAAAGCTCTATTTGTGTGAACAAAATGATAAAAAATTCATTTGGTTACAGCATTGCATGACCGCGCAATTGTCACTGAAAGTGCGCGAGCGCTGAAAGCTGAAAATTGGTCTGGGCAGGAAGGGTGTTTAAGTGCACAGTAGGCAAGTGGTTAACCACTACAATACCAGGCACTTAGACACCTTCCCGCCCAAGCCAATTTTCAGCTTTCAGTGCTGTTGCAATTTGAATGACAATTGCGCGGTCATGCTACACTGTACCCAAACAAATTTTTTAGCATTTTGTTCCAACAAATAGAGCTTTCTTTTGGTGGTATTTGATCACCTCTGCGATTTTTATTTTTTGCGCAACAAACAAAAAAAGACCGAAAATTTTGCAAAAAAACAAGTTTTTCTTTGTCACTGTTAATTTTTTTTGTAAATAAGTGCGTTTTCTTCTTCAATGACGGGCACTGATAAGGCGGCACTAATGGGCACTGATAAGGCGGCACTGATGGGCACCGATGAGGTGGCACCAATGAGGTGGCACCGATGAGGTGGCACTGATTATGGGCACTGATAAGCGGCACTGATGGGCACTGATAGGTGGCACTGATGGGCATTGATAGGTGGCACTGGTATGCGGCACTGATGGGCACTCAGGTGGCACTGATGGGCACTCATAGGCGGCACTGATGGGCACTCATAGGCGGCACTGACGGGTACTTATGGGTGGCACTGATGCACACATATAGGTGGCACTGATAGGTGGCATGGATGGGCACTGATAGGTGGGCATGGGTTGGCACGGATGGGCACTGATAGGTGGCACTGATGGACGCTGATGAGTGGCACTGATGACACTGATGGGTGGCATTGCTGGGCATCCCTTTTTTAAACATTTCTTTTTAATAAATATGATGTGCCAATCAGTGCCCATCTGTGGGCACTGATTGGCATATTTTTTGCATTTTTTTTAACATGTGGATGGCTATGGGGGATGTACCTGGCAATCCACATGCTGGGGGCTTCCCTGGTGGTCCTGGGGGCTTCCCAGGTGGTCTAGTGTGGGCATCTGAGGGGGGGCTGCGCTGATAAACAATCAGCGCATACCCCCCCGTCAGGAGAGCCGCCGATCGGCTCTCCTCTACTCGCGTCTGTCAGACGCGCGTGAGGAAAAGCCGATCAACGGCTCTTCCTGTGTACATCGTGATCAGCCGAGATTGGACACGGCTGATCACGTGGTAAAGAGCCTCCGCCGGAGGCTCTTTACCGAGATCAGTGTAGCGGTGTGTCTGACTGACACACCGCTCCACCGATCCCCGCGATGCGCGCCCCCACGGGCGCGCGGCGGCTGTTATCCTGAAGGACGTCATATGACGCTCAGTCAGGATAACGAAACCACTTCCCGGACGTCAATCTGCTATTGACCGGGCGGGAAGTGGTTAAACAAATAAAGATAATAGACAAAAAATAAGATGTATACCTTGAAATGTTTAGTGTTCTTTTACAATAGTGGTCAGTGGATAAGTGCCTCTTACATTGGTGGTGAGAAGAAAAGCCTCTTGGCAGTCAGTGTAGATGCATTCCCATACACTGAATGTCAGTGGAAAATTGCCAACTTGGTCACTGAAAAATAAGGAGATGGATTATATCTGAAGTTGCCCACAACCACCTTCCTTTTTCTCCTGACAAGGCATTATTGAATTTGAATATAACATCCATTGATCCATCTGCCAGACTATTGTGAGACTTTGTAAGAACTTCTGTCCCCCCACTCTGCTAGATAAGATATCCTAGACGTAGTCCACAAGCACTGTTCATACAAACTTATGATTGCCTCTGGTAGAGATCTCTACGAAAAAACATTGCTCCTTTGGCAACTTTGGTAGAAAATGGCTCCAAACCAAATGCCACTCGTTACCGCCTTGATGTATGTATGGTATATCTGAATGCTTAGAGAAGCCCCAAGTCTTTTCCTTTATCAGAGGCTCTCCCTGATACTTTTGTACTTATCCGCGATCCTCCCACTGGAATTCATCTTTGTTATTTTTAAGCAGTATGTATTACCTTATGGCAAATGGGTTTCTGCTTATCATGTTGTGTAACTATGACCTGTAAATTTGAACTCCACATTTAAACTACTTTTATTGATGGAATATGTCTTCTATTACTTGCTATCCTTTTGTTCATTCTTTATTAACTTGCAAAAATTCTCAATAAATTTTTTGGGGAAAAAGGAAAAAAAGTAGATGAGTTGGCCACTACCCATGGAATCCCTAGCAACCTCTGAAGGAATCCCTGGTTCCCTGGTTGAGAAATCCTGTATACGCTAGTGTAAGCTTTTATTGTCATTGCAGATCTGGTGCAAAACAATCTTATTGCATAATGAATGTCCTATTTTTATACTGTATATATAGGCCACAGATAATTCTGTGAGTCATCTTCCTAAAGTAATACATTATTTTCATTTTTGAATGACAGATCTTAGGCTTCATGTACATGAGACGTGTTTACAACCTCTCCTGAACGATTTAACTGATAATAACCAATGTTTAAAGCGTCCATTTTGCCGCGTTCAGAAGCATTTTTTTTCAAAATAGACAAAAATTAAAAACGCCTGTAAACGAAACGTGGCTAAACCCGTTTAGAATCGTTTGGCGCTTGAAATGCCTGTAAATGCTTCTGAACACATTTGTTGCGTTCCAAAAAATGCCTCTAAACTCAACTGCCTAGAAACTACTGTAAAAGGCCCTGTGTACATGTAGTGATAAGATAACATAGAGGAGAGTTCAGGGGCAGTTTAAAAAAAACTCCCTCCTAAACGTCTCTTTACCAGCAGCAGTGTACATGAGGTCTAAAGCCTCGTACACACGATCGGATTTTCTGACGGGAAGTGTGTGATGACAGGCTGTTGGCAGAAAATCCGACCATGTGTATGCTCCATCGGACAATTGTTGTCGGATTTTCCACGGAAAAATTTTGGATAGCAGGTTTTAAAATTTTCCGTGGACAATTGTCTGTTGTCGGATTTTGTAAGCGTGTGTACACAAGTCCATCAGACAAAAATCCAAAGTACAAACACGCATGCTTGGAAGCAAGGACGAGCCAGAAGCGGTCGGTCTTGTAAACTAGCGTTCGTAGTGGAGAATCGACATTCGTGACACGCCAAATTATGAAATCTCAAAATGCAGCACACATTCTCATCTTCTTTAATGGGATAATAATGAAGCTGCTTTGCTGGTGATAATGATGGAGTTCTGCCAAACGTATTTTAAAAGGCTTTTTATTTTCTAGTGATATCAAGAATAATATTATTATGCTTTTTTTTTTTGGGCAAGTTACCACAACACCATTATCCTGTAGTTTTTAACCACTTCGCACCTGCACTATAGCCGAAAGACAGCTACAGCGCGGACGCTCCCTGCCGGGAGGGCGTCCCTGGATGTCCTCCTGTTTACTTCCGCAATGCACGCTTCTGTGAGCGCGCATCGGGGAAGTTCTGTGCTGGCCGTGTCCCTCGGACACAGCCAGTCACAGATCGCTGTAAACGGCCAATCACAGCGGCCGTTTACAGCGCGATTGGCGTGTCCAATGGGAGATGATCTCATATGTAAACATATGAGATCATCTCTCAGCGCCGTGTCATCAGTGCCACATATTAGTGCCATCTGTCATCAATGCCACGTATAAGTGCCATCTGTCATCAGTGCCACATATTAGTGCCATCTGTCATAAGTGTCACGTGTCATCAGTGCCCCGTATTAGTGGCATCTGTCATCAGTGCCACATCAGTGTCACGTGCCATCTGACATCAGTGCCACATCAGTGTCACGTGTCATTGTCCTGGTGCTCCAGGGCCTTCAAAAGTGTAATAGGTAGACAACTAGTTAGATGTGTAATTTATGCTCCTAGAACACGTGATGGCACTCCCTGCATGTTGGGCCTCTCTATGTGGCTAGGCTGTGGAAAAGTCCCACACATGTAGTATCGTAATACTCAGGAGAAGTAGCAGAATTTATTTTGGGGTGTCATTTGTGGTATACACATGCCATGTGAGAGAAATAATCTATTACAATGACAATTTTGTGGAAAAAAAGTAAAAAAAAAAAATCTTAATTTTGCAAAGAATTGTGGGAAAAAATGACAACATCAACAAGCTCACCATGCTTCTTACTAAATAGCCTGGAATGTCTACTTTCAAAAAAGGGGTCATTTGGGGGGTATTTGTACTTTCCTGGCTTGTTCGGGTCACAAGAAATGAGATAGGCCTGTGTTATTCTTACCAAAGATATGTAGCAGTATAAATTGTGGCCAAAATTTATGAAGAAAAAAATGTATAATTTGCAAAATTTTATCACAGAAACAAAGAAAAATTCGTTTTTTTTTCAAAATTTTCGATCTTTTAAAAGCGCAAAAAATAAAAAACCCAGAGGTGATCAAATACTGCCAAAAGAAAGCTCTGTTTGTGGAAAAAAAAAGGACAATAAATTAATTTGGGTAGAGTGTTGCATGACTGAGTAATTGTCATTCAAAGTGTGAGAGCACCGAAAGCTGAAAATTGGTCTGGGCAGGAGGGGGGTTTAAGTGCCCAGTAAGCAAGTGGTTAAGATCAAAGATACAACTATGTTGGTGTTCCTTGCATGGCTGTTTTTAAGGCAGGGCAAAATGGGCAGCTGCCCTGGGCCCTGTCATTGTTGTGGGGCCCAAAGAAGCTGCCTCATACTTGCCAACTATCCTGGTTTAAATTCCCTCGTCCCTTGAGGTTTTAGCCCTGTGCTGTGTCCCAATATCTCAGTGTGAAGTGCTGATACTAATGCTGCCCAGCTCTGCCCTATTGTTGAGTACAGATGACTCACCTGCAGACCCTGTGTTTACATGTAAATTACCGGCATTCATATGTAAATAGCGGTGGCTTTTTATATGTAAATAGTGGTGGCATTCATATGTAAATAGTGGCGGCCAGCGGCATTGATATGTATATCATGCCCCCCTGAGGTCATATTCCCAGTAATCTCTAGCAACCAATCAGTGAGCCGTAATGTGTGCAACCAGTCAGTGAGTGGTAATAATACACTGTAACCTCCTGGCAACCAATCGCAATAGCTGTCTGATCTGATTCGGTAAACTGATTTTGAGTCTAGCTGCTATTGTCTCAGAGCAGGTAGATAGCAAAACTGCATGGGGGGGCCCCAAGAAAAGTTTTGCCCAAGGTCCAATCAATATTAAAGATGTTTTTAAATGTAACTGCCTACTCCCAAACTGTCATTTGAGTAAAACATAGCCAAGTATTATTCTACACATTTTTTTTTATTGTGCAATCAAAAAGAAAACAAATAAAATCAAACATGCTATCTGCAAATAGAGCTTAACCAAAAAGTGCATTCTATGCATCCAAAAATATAGAAACTATACCAAATCAAATTATTATTCAACCAAAAAATAAAATAAAAGCCTCATGCATGTGTCCTGCTTCTTAATATAGGGGGTCACCAATGCTAAGAGTTTGAAAGTCAGGGTCTGTCATCCGGAGATAAATCTGAAAATCATCTGGATTATTCTCCTGGAGCTCCTGCAGCAAAGGCATATGACATAATTGGGCACCATTAATAAAGCAACCAATTTTTGGTCCAAGAAATCCTCCTCCTCCTGTTCCTGGACTGGACTTTGGTCAAAGCAATAACTCCAAGGCCAATAATAAATAACATGTTATCTCCTCCGATTCCGCAACATGTCTGGTTGACGAACGGCCGTTCGGAAACTAACTGAAAAGCTCAAAATGAAAAGCGTGAATCAACACTCACCAAACTTCTACTAACACAAAATTAGCAGAAGGAGCCTAAAGGGTGGTGCTAAAGAGCTGAAAAAACATGTAGTACTTCAGTATGTTCCTGTTTGTTGGCTGACAGTTCCTTGCTGTTTGTATGCAAGATAAAATCCAGGCACTTGCCTTCAGACAAAAGTCAGAGGTTTTGTCTGCGGAAAATCCAGTTGTGTGTACGAATCTTAAAAGTACTACAAGATTTCACTTTTTTAATGACAGGTTTAGTTTCACATTTTGCAAGGCAATGAAAAGTAACCAGACACTAAGGGGGTCATTTAAAAAAATCCACTTTGCACTGCAAGTGCACTTGGAAGTGCAGTCGCTATAAATCTAAGGGGTAGATCTGAAATGAGTGGAAGCTCTGCTGATTTTATCATCCAATCATGTGCAAGATAAAATGCTGTTTTTTATTTTCCTTGCATGTCCCCCTCAGATCTACAGTGACTTTACTTTCAAGTGCACTTTCAGTGCAAAGTGGATTTTCCTTTAGTAAATAACCCCACAAAGTCTACACTACATCTACATGAGTAAAGGCCTTGTGAACTTCCTGCTTAGTCACAACTAAGTTGTGCAGAATGCTCCACCCATTTACCATCAAAGCCATTCAGATATAAGAGATCAGAGTGCTTACTGCCTGACATCACTTGAGCATTTTAGACAGGGTATCATAAAGGATGCATCTCGTTGCTCTATACATCATCAGGCTAGAGCTACACAGGAGAGTTTTAGCAGCAGCACAGTGGCTAGGTGGTTAGCATTTCCACCTGACAGCACTAGGGTCATCACAGTACTCTGAATTCCTTTCACACTCCAAAGATATGCTGGTAGGTTAATTGGGTCTTGACTAAATTGGCTCTATTATGTGTATGTATGAATATAAGTTAGGGACCTTAGATTGTACGCTTCTTGAGGGCAGGGAATGATGTGAGTGTACTATATATATGTAAAGCGCTGTGTACATTGTCGGCACTATATAACTACCTGTAATAAATAACTCAATAATACTATTAAAATTCCAATGTAGAGGGCAGGAAGCGCAGTGGGGGGGGGGGGGGGGGGGGTTGTCACCATTCATGTCTACCAAGTCTTGAAAGTCCAGGATCAGCTTCAGCTCAATCTCTTTCCATAGGCCATGCATTGGATGACTGCATGGTAAGCAAGACATACTCCTTTTGGCATCTGGTAGCAGTGATTAGAGCCAGCAGATGTAGTATACAGGGCTTTGAGCAGTGCTTGTTTTCAGTTATACATCATTTCAAAAATGCATATCTCCAAACCCCTTCATATTAATATACACTATATTATCAAATGTATTCAGATGCCTACCTTTACATGCACATGAACTTTAATGGCATCCCAGTCTTAGTCTGTAGGGTTCAATATTGAATTGACCCACCCTTGGCAGCTATAACAGCTTCAACTCTTCTGGGAAGGCTGTCCACAAGGTTTAGGAGTGTGTCTATAGGAATGTTTGACTATTCTTCCAGAAGTGCATTTGTGAGGTCAGGCACTGATGTTGGAGAGAAGTCTCTGCCCTAGTTCATCCCAAAGGTGTTCTATTGAGTTGATTCCATGGACTCTGTGCAGGCCAGTACAAGTTCCTCCACCCCAAACTCGCTCATCCATGTCTTTATTGGTGTGCTGTCCCAACGGGGCATAGAATTTCTATAGATTGTTTCTTAATCATTTTCTATGGACTTTTATATTTAGTTCACATGCTGCCATCTAGTGACCTTTTGTGGTAATGCACTTGTTTCTTATGTTCTTTTTCCCTTATGTTATGACACACTTCCTTTATATGTAATGCTCCACCCTTCTTCCTGTTATTGTACTTCCTGTGTCATGATGCAGCTAACAGGCCACATGTAGCAGGGCACATGTATTCTGCATTGTAAGCTACAGACAATATCATATTTTGACCACATAAATACTACAACCTATTTATCTGTTTGTATCCTGTCATCTGCTGTAACCTGATGTTCAGAATAAAAGCATCTTGTAGATGGATGATTTGGTGAGTTCAAACTATCTGATTTGGATTGTCCTCAGTTATTACATCTTATACAGGCCAGGTCTCACAAGAGATAGTCGCTTCACAACAATCGGAGTCAGAAAAGTCAAAAGATGTATAGAATTCCCACAGCCTGCTGTGTATATGTTTGCGCCTGATCTGCAATCAAGCTCAGTGCCGTCCGCCATCTTGTGAAGCACATGGTCGATGGAATAATAGGCCTTGCTTTGTGCACTGGTCCAAATCATTTGGTGGAGGGGGGATTATGGTGTGGGGTTGTTTTTCAGGGGTTGGGCTTGGCCCTTTAGTTCCAGTGATGGGAACTCTTAAGCCGTCAGCATAGCCAGACATTTTGGACAATTTCATGCTCCCAACTTTGTGGGAACAGTTTGGGGTTGGCCCTTTCTGTTCCAACATGACTGCGCCCTAGTGCACAAAACAAGGTCCATAAAGACATGGATGATTGAGTTTTGTTTAGACACACTCCTAAACCTTGTTGACAGCCTTCCGAGAAGAGTTAAAGCTGATGGGCTCACTCAATATTGAACCCTACAGACTAATGCTGCATACACACGATCAAAATTTCAGCCAGCAAAAGACCGATGAGAGCTTTTCATCGGAAAATGCGACCATGTGTAGGCTCCATTGGAATTTTGCTGGCCGAATTCCCGCCAGGAAAAATTTGAGAGCATGTTCTAAATTTTTCCAAAGAAAAAAGGTTTCTGTCGGAAATTCCAATCGTCTGTAGCAATTCCGACGTGCAAAATTCCTACGCATGCTCGGAAAGAATTTGATGCATGCTCGGAAGCATTGAACTTAATTTTTTCTCGGCTCGTCATAGTGTTGTACATCATTCTTGACCGTCGGAATTTGCTGTGACCGTGTGTAGGAAAGACAGTTTTGGAATTCCGTCGGGAAAACCATCAGAGCTTTTTCTGACGAGAATTCCGATCGTGTGTATGCGGCATAAGACTGGCATGCCATTAAAGTTCATGTGCATATAAAGGTAGGCGTCTCAATACTTTTGGTAATATAGGTATAATGGTGCCAAATACATCAACAGTTCAAAACGTCCATATAAACATTGCTGTTTCCAACATCATGTGAAATATTTATCAAAGCCTTTCTATGATCTTCTTTGATAAAGTGCTTGACAAGTGCAGAAGTGCAGAATATGTGTGCAAATTCACAATAAAGGGACATTAAATAATATCCATATTCTCCAAAAATTATTTATACAGATCCACTAGTTGGTGGCCAGTGTAAGCTATTTTTCATGAAATTATTTCCTACCGGTAAAATCACGCGAATTTGAAGTCGCACAAGTGTGAAAGGGGCCTTAGTAGGGCAGTGGAGGGTGTCATTAGAGCAGTGGCTGTGTCTGTAGGGCAGAGATTTGCCCCAGTAGGACAGCAGATGCTGTAAGCCGGTAGAGCAGTGGACATAGCCAGGAGCGTATTGGATTATGTCAGTAGGGCAGAAAACTGTGTCAGTAGGGCAGAAGGGGGAATCTGTGCTACACATAGTGATTATGGTGGGCCCAGACACATCCAGCACACCCTGTGCACAAGCCTGTTTGTATATAATTACAGGCAATAAAATAGAACCTCTATTGTCTAATTTTCTCAGAGAACACAATTATTTAGCTGGTCATCTGCAATGCAACCTATGGGATGCTGGCCATAGATGGATCAAAATTTGACTGGACCAGCTTAATACGATCTACTGAAGAAACCAGTAATTTCCTGCTACAGGTATTTTCTCCATGGCTAAACATCCATGCACATGAAGCCTTATAGCTCAACTATAGAAATACAGAAAGGAGTGTCAGACCAAAATTGGATAAAAGAGTCCAAGATAGTTGTAATTAACAAATGTATCCAATTTTGGTCTAGTTCTCCTTTTTGTATTTCTGTGGTTGTATTTCTTGCAGCGCGACTGCCTCAGGCGACCTGCATCCGACTTCAATGGCGGCTTGCAAAATGACTTCTGTATAGAAGTCAATGCAAGTCGCCTGAAGTCACCCCAAAAGTAGTACAGGAACCTTTTTCTAAGTCAGATCGACTTGTGTCGCTCCTATTAGATCTGTTCCATTGCACAGAAAGCAGCGTGACTTGTCAGGCAGCTAAGTCGCCAGTGTGAACCGAGTCTTACTGTTGGTTGTCTATCAAGGGACGCCTTGTTGTGTGGGAGCTGTATAACTGTTGAGCTTGTTTTAAGTTTTCCTTCATCTGACTACACTTGGATGTCTAAGGGCCCATTCACAAGGAATTGACAGCTGTGGTACACTAGCGGTTTGGTGTCTGACAGGTGTCCATTCCGGTTGCAGTAAACTGGTGGTAGAGAGCGGTGTGGTGCGTGTTTCAGCACATCACAACGCTCTCTTTTTTTTTTTTTTGAGTGAACTTTATTTGAATTGTACAAAGTGACACTGCATGGTGTGCTGCACTGCTTTACAATGACAGTGTGAATAGGGCACACAGAATACAATTGTTTTCTCTGTGTCCTAGCAATTACGTGCATTCCTCTGGTAAGGGAAAGGGCTGGATACCCCACTATGCGTAAATTGGCCCTAAGAGTTCTCAGCGTCTCTTCAAGTATGCTGCTCTTATAACCCAACTAGTTAGGTTGAGTTCAAGGTGGGCAAGAGAAAAAAAAAAAAAAGACCTATATTAGAATATTAAATACATATATTATGTATGTAGACTATGTTTTTGTTTCAGACTTTACACTTCATGGTGGTAAGGATAATTGCTGTTGACTTATACTTAATATTTTATGTAAATAATGTAATTAAAGAATACCTGCAAGAAAAATTATTCTAAACCAATGTCAATTTGTAACAGGGACTACATGAAACTTTTGCAAGGTAACAGTGCTTCTACGGAAAAAAAAAGATGCAAAATGACATAAAAAATCTACATATGGCAGATCATATGAACACAAACTAAATATATAAATTATTTCCAATTTTGGCAGCAGCAGTCCTTTAAAATGTCAAATGAACATTTGTGCAGATGAATTGAGTGATAAAAAGCAGGTAAACTTTCAGAGTGCTATATAAATCAGGTAAGAACACACTTAAAAAATGCCCTTAATCAGAAAGGTGGATTAATCTCTCTCTGATGCTGAAATAGTCTTTTATAATTGGGCTTTTTAAATAATCCTGATTAAAAAGGATTTTGAGCATAATCAATTTGCACAAGGCCATCTTAATAACAAGCTCTATCGGCTTAGCTATGAGAATTTACCCGCCCTGCTCATGAAATTACTTGTCGTAAGAGGTCCAAAAATATGTAGTGCGGATTTATAAGACTAGCAAACTAATACAAATAATTAATTAGAAAAAGCTCTAATCATGCTTGTAATACATTAATTGGCTGCCATCTGTTTAGTCATTTATGCATGGAGGAAAAACAAGAGGGTCAAGAATGTGTTACTGTACCATTCTACATAAGAAATCTGTCTTAGTGACATCAGTAATGCATTCATATTAGCTTGGCTGTAAAACAGATTAGCGAAACAAACTAAAAATAATATAAATTGTTGGTACAAGAACTACAGAAGTGGATCTGCCCCAATACAACATAAAAGTGGAGTGTCTGTAAAAAAAAATCAGTTTAAAATTAGCCCAGTAGCAAATGTCATGAACCCTGATTAGAGTTATTAAAATCAGAGAAACCTAATTGTATGTGTATACAAAGGCTGACATTCTATGTCAGGCTTATATTTGAGTTGTTTGTACGGGCTGCTAAAAAGAGAAGAAAAATGAAGAGGTCAGCTTTGTGTGTAAACCCTATAATAATGACCTTTCTTATGTTCCTCCTTTCTGCCCTTTGAATATACCGTTAAAATACTTTTTTTAAGTAGAATTCCAGGCAAAACGTATTTAATCTTAAAAATGCTCCAAGTCCCCTTCTAACCCCTAAACGAACTACTCCGTAGAATAAAGATGCATATACTTACCTATTCTCAGGATTCTCCAGTCTGGTCGGTCATATGATTAGGGATGGGCCAAACGGACCCCTGTTCGGTTCGGTTCGCACTAGAACTTCCGAACAAAGCGACAGTTCAGACACGAATAACGAACCCCATTAAAGTCAATGGGACCCAACGGTCAAAAAGCAAAAGTGCTAATTTTGAAGGCTTATATGCAAGTAATTGGGCATACAATGGTTATAGGGGCCCGGGTCCTGCCCTGAGGGACATGTATCAATAAGAAAAAAGTTTGTGAAAAACGTAATTTTTAAATAAGCAGTGATTTTTGATTTTTAAAGTGAAAGCCTAAAAATTAAAAAATACTTCCAAGTGCCTGCGGGGTCCCCTTAGTCTACCTGTAAAGTGGCAGATCTGTACCATGTCTAGAATCTGCTGCAGCAATAATTGCATTTATCAAGCCAAAAAAATGAAATTTTCCCTACAAGCTGCCTTTATTTTGCTCAGCAATAGCTGAGGAGCCAGTGTGTATGATGAGGCCACAATGTAGTGCACTGGGAACAAGATTAGATATTTTTTGGATACATTCTGGTTTCACTTTGACTTTGTATAGAAGTGATGGGTGTGTAAAAATTGGTCATCAGGTAATCTTGATGAAAGCAAGAATTGGCCTTGCTGTAAAAAATTGCAATCATATGCATCTATCAAAAACAGGTGCAGAAAAAATTAGTCTTTGGGTGTTGGTGGCATCTTTCCACTGTAACCCTATAGAGATGCTCTTGATGAAGGCAAAAAAATTGCAATGATATGCACCTGTCAAACAGGTGTTAATTGTGCCCATAAAACCTATACCAAAGACATTCTTCCAGATGTAATGATTGAACACCCTCAAAGCTAAAACCAATAAAACAGCGCTGGCAAACAAAAATTGTGACAAAATAATAAATGATCCCACACAATTGACAAACATCAATAATGTGTGTGAAGTGGTTACATGTCTGACACAAACCAATCCCATAAAAAATAAACTAGCATCAAATAATATGTGTGATAAATTATTACATAAGTGACATGATTGAATAATAACCATAACATTATTTCATAGATACCAAAATTGAATAAGTGATAAACCACAACCTAAATGTGGTAAGAAAATATATAAATAAAAATGAATGTGAGTAAGTCCAGTTGGAGATATTGTACCGATAATAGAAGAGAGCAAATTTTAAAGTGTTGTAGAAGGATTTTTTAAATGCGCGCTCTGCGCTACTTACAGGATGCATAAAGGAAGGCAAACTTCTCAGATACTTCCGCGGTTGCAGCTGGTTTAGCGTGCGCTCCACGGGAACAGGAAGTGGCGTCAGTGGTTAGATCCTTGGCTGGAAATTACGTCGACGCGTTTCGCCCCTCCTCCAGGGCGTCATCAAAAGTCTTTTGATGACGCCCTGGAGGAGGGGCGAAACGCGTCGACGTAATTTCCGGCCAAGGATCTAACCACTGACGCCACTTCCTGTTCCCGTGGAGCCTGCTACTCCCAAGGGTCCTGGGGTTGGAAAGCCATCGCTTACAGATTGACGTGCGTCTTCCTCTTCTTCGAAGCCTATGAAAGTGCCAGAATCCTCCTCCTCATCCTCCTCCCCTCTCTCCTCCTGTGTGTTCTGTGACATAGGAATGATGGTGTCTAGATAAAGTGGGTCTTGAGAGGAAAGGAAGTCCTCCTCTTCCGCCTGCTGCTTTGCCTCCAGTGCCCTGTCCATAATGCCACGCAGAGTCTGCACCAGCAGGAACACAACAGGGATTGTGTCACTGATGCATGCACTTCACGGCTCACCATCCTTGTGGCTTCCTCAAATGGTAACAGTACAGTGCATGCATCCTTAATGATCAGCCATTGGCGTGGGGAAAAAAAAGCAGAGGCGGTCTGAGCCTGACGTTGTGCTGTATTCGCACAGGTACTTGTTGATGGCCCTCTGCTGCTTGTATACCCGCTGCAGCATTGACAAAGTCGAGTTCCACCTGGTGGGCAAGTCACAAATCAGTCAGATTATGGACAGGTGGATTTCCTGCTGAATTTCAGCCAACCGAGCACTGGCTGTGTATGACTGCCTGAAATGGCTACAGACTCTTCTGGCCAGCTTTAGCACATCTTGCAACCTTGGGTATGTATTTAGGAAACGCTGCACCACCAAATTGAGAACATGTGCCAGGCATGGCACATGTGTCAACTTTCCCTGTCTAAGGGCAGACAGGAGGTTTAAGCCATTTTCGCACACCATCATTCCCGGGTCCAGCTGGCATGGTGTGAACCACCTCTGGGCCTGTTCCAGCAGAGCTGCAAGAATCTCTGCTCCGGTGTGGTTCCTGTCCCCTAAACACACCAGCTGAAGCACTGCATGGCACCTTTTAGCCTGGCTTTGGGAATAGCCCTTTGAATACTTAGGGGGTACCCTTTTGTTCATAGGACAATTCTGCAGAGGAGGGCATGGAGGTGGCAGAGGGGGTAGAGCTCACAGGTCTGGCAACATCACCACCAGCGGTATGGAGATGTGGTGGCACAGCCAGCTGCAGCACCGAGCCCTGTCCTGCATCCTTTTGAGTTGCAAGCAGCCTTATCCAGTGTGCTGTAAACTAAATATATTGTCCCGGTCCATGTTTGCTGGACCACGTGTCAGCAGTAAGGTCGACTTTATGGCTGACTGCCTTGTCTGATGCCTGAACATTCCCTTCCACGTGATGGTAGAGAGATGGAATGCCCTTGCTTGAAAAGTAGTAGTGACTGGGAACCTGCCCTTGTGGTACAGCACATTGGGGGTTATTTACTAAAGGAAAATCCACTTTGCACTGCAAGTGCACTTGAAAGTACACTGATAGTGCACTTGGAAGTAAAGTCGCTGTAGATCCGAGGGGCACATGCAAGGACAATAAAAAACAGCATTTTAACTTGCATATGATTGGATGATAAAATCAGCAGAACTTCCACTCATTTCAGATCTACCCCTTAGATTTAGAGTGACTGCACTTCCAAGTGCACTTTCAGGGCATTTTCAAGTGCACTTGCAGTGCAAAGGGGATTTGCCTTTCATAATTAACCCCCATTGTGTCAATTCACTGAAGGGGGCAGAACCCACCAGGCTGAAAGGCAAAAGTTGGAGAGCCAATTGCTTTGACAAGCTTGCATTTAAACGCTGGGCATGTGTGGGTGGCAGGGACCATATTTTTTTCTGCTGCAGCAGATGGGGCAGAGAAATTTGCCGGCTACAGTCTACAGCTGGTGGTGTGCTGCTTTAAGGGGGGTGTGGCAGGGGGCGTGTCCTATGCCTACATACATTTGCTAGTAGGTGTCCCTCATTCCCATCTCAAAATGTTGGGAGGTATGATTATGCACTTTACAAACCGCTCAGTGTCTGCTACTCCTCTCTGCCAATCCCTCCACTGGCTTCCACTCACCCTATACTCACATATGCCTTTTGTATCTCCTGACCCTCCCTCTTAGAGTGTAAGCTCTAATGATTAGGGCTCTCTGATTCCTACTGTATTACTGATCAAATACCACCAAAAGAAAGCTCTATTTGTGGGAAAAAAAGGACATAAATTTTGTTTGGGTACAACGTTGCACGACCGCACAATTGTCAGTTAAACAAGGCAGTGCCATATCACAAACAATGGCCTGGTCATTAAGCGAGTAAATCCTTCCGGGGCTGAAGTGGTTAAACTGTATTGTAATTTTACTCTCTGCCCTTATGTTGTAAAGTAAACTGTCTGCACTAAATAAATACTGTATAATAACTAGGGATGCACCAAGTACCAATACTTTTTTTTTTTTTTGTAAAATCTTTTTTATTGAGTTTTTCATTACCAATTACTTATTTTTTTTTTCTCTCCTACATGTAAAATCATTTTTTTTTATTGAGTTTTTAAAAAAAAAACACTAAATTAGCACTAACCTGTGGATGGGGGAATCACTCCCGCAGTGTTATTGTGTTCTGCCAGTGAATACAATGATTAGTGTTGCTAACTATAGCTGGCAGGAGCCTAAATATTACCCATGCAGGGGCAATACCCTCCACACTCCTCTGCTGTGCATACTGCCCACTGTCATACTCTTCACACTCCTCTGATGCGGCAACAACCACAACAGGGTACATCATGTAACTTATTTTTAGTACTCACCGATACCAATTATCGATACCTCCCACAACTGTTTTGTTTACACTTCAGCTGTCAGCAATGGTACAAAGAATAGAAAAGTTATTTACAAATAAAATAAATTGATTTTGTTTTTTAATTTTTCGCTTTTTTAATGTGAAATGTGTAAATATATGTTAATATATTTGTGTGAAAATATTCACTTACAAAACAAACAAAAAAAAAGTTTTAATTGTTTATCCTTTATAAAATAGACGTGAACAAAAAACAAAAGCAGGACAATAATAATGAAATGGAGGAGAATAGGCAGTTAATTACGCTGATTAGAGTAAATTAAGAGTTAGTAAGGGGTTAAACAGAGGAACATTTGTTCATCCCCACTGACAGCTCAAAGAACCAAGCCTGAAAGTATCGGTTTCAGGTATCGTGCATTTGCATGAGTGCCGATACTTGTGCAAATACTCTGTATCGGCACAGATACCGATACTAGTATCGGTGCAACCCTAATGATAACAATAATAGACAATCAATCAGATATTATCTGACTTTCTACTACTGACTAGAAAAATTAAAGGCAGCGTTTGATTGGTTGGGGTGGGCACTCCTGATTACTTGTGGGAGACTAATGCTGGCCATACACTATACAAAAAATCGTCCGAACCCATTTTCGAAAAACGAACGTTCGGCCGCGAGCGCAAAGATAGTGCCATCATTTAACTCTGATAAATCGTTCAGTGGACATAAATAAATACATTTTATGTTCGTTTTTTTACATATACCTAGTGCAGACAGGTCAGACGGGAAACACATTAACCTTTCAATTTATCGTTTGTTCGGCAGAAAATTTCCAAACTTGTCCTTCGTTTTTTCGGCTCAAAAACGTCCCAACGATTATCGATTTTGTGCCCATTAACTGGCCAGAAAAACGAACGAACGGTCTAATGACCGAATTTCGGCCGATTTTTTGTATAGTGTATGGCCAGCATTAGTGGAAGTTTCGGATGATTAGCTGCAGGTGGCATCTCCATTAAGAGTAATGGAAGGCCGACAGCTCCAGCTGCTAATTGTGGCCGCCTGGATGTAATTATTCATGGAGGGATTAGAAGGCGAATGATCGGTCCTGAATGCAAAACCAAGATTACATGTGTTCTACCACAACCAACCATGGGGCTTTCAGCCTCCAATTGCTTTCAATGGAGCCGCCAACCACAGCTAATGGCAAGTAAGCAATCGCTGGGTCTCCTGCATGTAATCGCTACCCACCCTATTTGCAAGTGTGCTTGTGGCTTTAGACACTTTTATGCTTCGGTATTTTATACATTTTCCCATTTATTGTAAACTGTAGCAGCTCTGATTGAGAAATTCATAAGCACATTCCTGACAGCAGAGTGACAAACCCTTACACCAAGTTTACGTGTTTACGATAAAAGTAAGCAAGAGCAAATTCCCCAAAAGAGCCAATAACGGCGTGTTTTGTTCTTCACACTTTTGTTTCCTGTGTGCCTTGTGTAATCAGGGCAAGAAGATGTAATTGGCGAGCGGAGGCTAAGCCTGCGGCCTGCTGTGCTGCTGACAATTAGGTTAGAGAGCAGCGATCTATAAATTTAAGAGGATTTGGTAGGTCTGCTAATGAAAAAATGTCACACTGCAAGGGGACCCTGTGTGTTATGAAAGCAACTTAATATCATCTGCTAGCGATTTGTACACGCTGATAATCTATTGAGATCTGGAGATGGGGAGGAGGCCATAGTTCAGTGTTTATGAGACTAGTGAAGTGATAGTTGCCATCTGCACAATTCCCACTAATCTGGCTAGTGTCTCTCCGGCAAATGGCTGGCTGTGGCGGCTGGGAGGGGACTGATGGCTATTTATTGTTTGTAAAAACAAACAAGGAGGACTTAGTTGTATGCGAGGAATTTATATCAAACAGCTGCAAAAGCAAGCAGTGTGCATGGGGGAGGGAATGATATCTATAGGGGGTAAGTCATATTCCAGTTCACAATGTCTCGGGCCTGTCAGACCACACCATAAGATGAAGTTATCTGTTAGAAAAACCAGGGGCCAGGTGACAATCCCATACAAACAGGAATGTGACAAAGAACACGCTGCAATGTAAACATACAAACACCTCTCTGCTTTGTTGTCCTGTCTTTGAATGGTGTATGCAGTCTGAAATTGCTTTTATTTTTTTTATTGCTTTTTTTTTACGTTTAGGCTGGGTTCACACCTCTGACAGATGCGCCTCGCAGCAGGGGTCCAGTGCATCCCTGTTCTCCATATTAGGGTCAAATATTTGCCTCAATTCGGCCCTGATAGGGAGCCAAAGATGCACAGCTTTCCTGTGCAAGCCCCTCCGCAGCCGCAAGGAGATATGTGAACCGGCTCCATAGAGAGTCAGTCACAATCACCTGTTATGCGAATTGGATGCAGAGAAACCCACATCCAATTCACATAGGTGTGAACCCAGCCTTAAAGCGGAGTTCCACCCAAAAGTGGAACTTCTGCTTTAAGCCCTCCTCACTCCCTGACATGCCACATTTGGCATGTCATTTTTTTTTGGGGGGGGGGGGGGGGTGTACCCTTTTTGTGGGACTTCCTGTCCCACTTCCTGCTTCCTATCTTTGGCCGCCTAGGCGACTCCTCCTCTCGCCCTAGGCAGCCCCTCCCTGCCAGCAATCTTCTGGGACACAACTCAGGTCCCAAAAGATTGGCTGACCAATAGGAAAGCGCAGCGTGCTTCACATGTGCGCGCCCGGCCGTGAAGCTATAAGCTGTCATGGCCGGGTGCCCACAGTTACCATGACGGTGCCGAGGAGAGGAGGGGGAGATGAGCTAGCCTCCGGGCGGCCACATCGTCGCGGGGGAGGTAAGTGTCGATTTATTAAAAGTCAGCAGCTATGCATTTTGTAGCTGCTGACTGTAATAAACTAAAAAACGGGGGGGGGGGGGGGGGAACTCCGCTTTAAAGTGACTCTAAACTTTGGTTTAAAAAACTAAATTCTTATTGAAGAATTCCAGATATGAATATTTTATACATAAATAAGTCCTACTTGGGCCAAGGTTACTATTCATATACTACACCTGGCTGATGTGATGCCCCTGGAAGTTGAAAATCACTGAAGTAAACAGCGCTACTCCAGTGATCTCCACTTGCTTCTGGGCCCTGTGCCAAGCAGCTGCCCTGCTGCGCTGTGAATACAGGAGGATGGGCACTTGGCATTGGCGTCAGTCAAAGAATGCTTTGCAGTCTCTGAATGCAAAGCATTCTCTGATTGGACGAGGTGGAGATTGTGATGTCACTGGCATGTCTGTCCACCTGGTCCAGTCAGAGGACACTTTGCATTTATTCAGAAAATGCAAAGCATTCTCTGAGTGGTGCCTAAGCCAAGCGGCTTACCTCTTGTGTTTAGAAAGCAGCATTGCAGCTGCTCAGCACAGGACCTGGAAGAAAGTCAAGGTTACTGGAAAAGCAGTGTCTACTTCAGTGATTTCCAGCTTCCAGGAGGATCGCCCATGTATGGTATATACAGAATTACACTGGTCCAAGCTGGAGCAAAGTAACAATGTATAATAAATACATACTTGGAATCAATCTTTAACGAAGAGGTTCAGTCTGGGCAAAAAAAAAAGTCAGCAGCTACAAATACTGTAGCTGTTGACTTTTAATATAAGGACACTTTCCTGTCTAGGGATCAGCCAGACTAGTTCTTCACTAGCCTTCGGGTTCCTGGTGTCACCATTCAACTGTGGGCAGCAAGCTATGCAGCTTTCTGCTTCACAGCTGGCTGCCCACTGCACATGTGCAAGCCATGCTGCTCTTTGTGAATGGTCCCGTAGTCTTCTAGAACCTGTGACATGTCCCAGAAGACTGCGGGAGGGAGGGGAAAGGAGAACTTCTGCTTGGATCGCTTCGACGATCCGAGCGTAAGTGGGAGCGGGTACCTGTCAAAACTAAAAATAACATGCCAAATATGGGAGATGGGTGTGGGAGACTTAAAACAGAGCTTACCTTTTTGTTTGGAGTTCAGCTTTGACCGCTTGCCGACCAGCTGCCATCATTATACTGCGGCAGGTTGGCTTTTTTCCACGAATCGCCGTAGGCGTACGTCGGCTCGTGAACTCAATTTTGTGGGTGTGCACACGCTCCCATTGGCCAGCGGAGGAGTCAATCAGCGGGAGCCAATCGCAATTGTTCCCAGCAATGACAGAACGGGGATCTGCCAGTGTAACCAAGGCAGATCTCCGTTCTGACAGGTGAAATCACACAGATCCTGTCTTTCTGCTATGCAGGAAGACAGATCTGTGTGTTTCCCCAGTCACACAGTCCCCCCATACAGTTCGAAAACACAAACAGGGAACACATTTAACCCCTTAATTGCCCCTGATATTAACCCCTTCCCTGCAAGTGTCAGTACAATAACAGTGCATATTTTTAGCACCGATTACTGTAATAATGCCACTGTTTCCCAAAAAACTGTCAAAAATGCCAGTTAGGTGTCCAATCTGTCCACTGCAATGTCGCAGTCCTGCTAAAAATCCCTGATTGCTGCCATTACTATAAAAAAAAATCTATCCCCTATTTTGTAGATGCGATAACTTTTGCACAAACCAATCAATATACGTGATTTTTTTTTAACAAAAATATGTAGCAGAATACATATTGGCCTAAACTGATGAATAAATTTGCTTTTTTCGTTTTTTTTTATAGCAGAAAGTTAAACTTTTTTTTTTTTTTTCTAAATTGTCGCTCTTTTTTTGTTTGAGGTGATCAAATACCACCAAAATAAAGCTATTTTTGTGGGAAAAAAGGACATTAATTTTGTTTGGTTACAGTGTCGTATGATTGTCAGTTAAAGCGATGATGGCAAAAAATGTGGGTAAATCCCTCCGGGGCTGAAGTGGTTAAACTGGAGTTAAAGTGGTTGTAAACCCTTAAATATACCCAATGAAGTGACTGGCCTCCGAGATGAAACAAACCCCCCTATACAAGTTGTACCTGTTTATCTGTAGTCTTCTCTTGTCTGTTTAAAGTCCAGAATTAATAAGGCTTGTCTGAGCTGTCAGAACAAAGGGGGCGGAGAGCTTAAACTATACTCTGAAGAGCTCAGGAATGCATGTTAAAAAATTTCCATGCATTTCTGCAAAATGCATCAAAAAACGCGTTGAGTGTGAATTGAGCCTAATCTTCCAATGTAGACACTAGTTCTAGTGTCATTTGGGAATTTCATCATGTTTCCTCTCACTTCCTGTTTTGGCTGTGGGACAGAAAGTGAAAGGAAATCTTCCTGATGGAGCACAGATGGCAAAAATGTAAACTGACAGGGGTTATAACCCTCCCTTACTCTATCCAAAATATAAAACATTTTTTTGCCTTTAGTTGTACTTTAATGATAGGATACAAGGCCATTGAGTAGTGGGTGTGTATGGATTATAGTTAAAGAAAGTGTCACTTTAAGTTCCTGTGGACTTTAGACAAAGTATCCTATGTATGTAATGTTAGCAGACAAGGATGAAAGTGGGCTCCTAAAGAGTACCAGTAACCTTGGAAAACCCCAAAGGGTAACATACAGGGACCTGTTTGAAAATTGTTGGTAAACAGTTAGTTGTTTCCTATACACAATGTAGAGGTTAAAGCCTCGTACACGCGTAACCAAAACCAGAAGGGGATTGTCATTGGACAGGCTGTTGTCCGAAGTTCTTACCGTTAGTACGCTCCTTTCAACAATTGTTTTCCAATTTTTGACCAAAAATGTTCGATGACATGCTAGTAAATTTTTGTCAAACGTCAGCTCCACGTCAGATTTTTCGGATGGTCAGTACACAAATCCGTCACACAAAAGTCAAAAGTACAAACACGCATGCTCGGAATCAATGCTCACCAAACACAAAATTAGCAGAAGGGGTCCAAAGGGTGGCGCTCAAGAGCTGAAATTCCTCGTAGTACATCACTACATTGTGGCACAACAATTTGTGTAACGTTAGTATGCTAGACAAGATCCTGGCACACGCCCTTTTGACAAAAATCAGACGCTCGGTTGTCCAACAATTATACCGTGTGTACGAGGCTTAAAGTGGATGTAAACCCACTGTCATTGTTTATCATTTACTAACATAGGGCATATCTAGAAGGATATACATGCCTCCTGCATGTACCCTTACCTGTCATAATTCACCCTCTTAGCTGTGTGTAGTCCCGCAATTTTGCTGAATCTGTGGGCGGATCTGCTCAGTGGGTGGAGTCGTGATGTCAGAGGACTCCTCCGCCCACCAACCAGCGTTGCGAGGACGAGCCTCGTGCCAGTGGAGACTAAAGTGCAGGCACAGGAGTGGCAGAGCACGTTCTGTGAAGAAGCAGAGCGCGCTCATGGCCCCATGTCACTCCTGTACAAGTGTACAGAGCTGTGTGTGAGCTATAGAAGAAAAGAGGGGGGTATGGCAATTGCACATAATGCCTCTCTAAAGCCTCGTATACACGATCAGATTGTTGGCCAACAAAGCATTAGACTTTTGTGCGAAGGGCATGTGCTTGTATACAAAACGGTACACAATTGTCAGCCAACAAACACGAGCGTAGTGACGTACAATGAGGAATTTCAGCTCTTGAGCACCACCCTTTGGGCACCTTCTGCTAATGTCGTGTTTGGTATACATTGATTCTGAGCATGCGTGTTTGCACGTTCAACTTTTTTGTGACGGACTTGTGTACAGACGATAGAAAAATCTGACAACAGAGTTGTCTGGTGAAAAAAAATTACTAGCCTGCCATCCAACATTTGTTGGCGGAAAGTTGGACAACAATTGGCTGATGGAGCGTACTAACGGTCGGCAAACAGTCTGAGTGTCATCACACAATTCTCTGACGAAAATCCAATCGTGTGTATGAGGCTTTAGGCTCGTGCATGAGATATGTAAATCACCTGGCACTCACAGCACAGGGGAAGAACTGACTGGTATTTCTGTCTGTCCATTTTTATCTCACTGACAAAAGATACGAGGATTGCTCAGAGCTGGATTAACCCTTTTGTGGCAAGACTGGGCACAGATGACATGAAATCCTCTACTGTACAAGTTACAAGCCTTTTTTTTTTTTATCTTTTGTGCTTACATCCACTTTAAGGCTACATTCACACAGGCAATTGGCACATCCTGCAAATTCCAGCAGCAAGAATCTGTGTAGTCTTGCGGCTGGAATGACAGGTGTTTGTGAAGCTATCTGTGGCTGTTCACACAACCATTGATACCTGTGATGATAATGGCTGGATATAGACAGACTGGAGTTAATTTACTAAAACTGGAGAGTGAAAAATCTGGTACAGCTGTACATGGTAGGCAATCAACATCTAACTGCAGCTTGTTCAGTTAGGCTTCATTCACACTTGTGCGACTTGTAATGCGACTTTGGACACAAAGTCGCATGATAAGTCGCAGCCCATTGTTTTCAATGGCATCCATTCAGATCAGTGCAACCTAAAGTCGCAGTGACTTTGAAAAGATGCCTGCGCTACTTTGCTGTGATTTTTGATGCGACCTAGTACCAGAGAGTGTAAAGTCGGATCAAGGTCTCACTCAGTCACACAAGTGTGAATGGAGCCTTAAGCTTTGACAAAAAACCTGGAAGCTGTTTGGTTTCTATGTAGTGCTGCACCAGATGTTGCACTTTCCAACTTCAGTAAATCAACCCTACTATGTCCAGCCTTGATCATATGAAGTACACAGGTTCTAAAGGCTAATTTAATGCAGATAAGGCACTAAGTGAGTTTCTTTACTACCTTATTGGTCACAGAACCTGTGTAATTCAAAGGTGTTCAGTTTTAAAGGGATGAGGTGGCAAACCTGATCATAGGTCCCTTGCTAAATGCGTGTTTGGCTGAGCCAAACCTCTGGTCAAGGCAGGAGAAGATCCATTTTGCAATGCCACTCAGGTTGGTTATTAGGGAGCAGACAACTGCCGGTGTCCTAAAAAAACACCCAGGCTGGGTTCACATATGTGTGGCCGTGGTTCCCAGCATGGGGTCCAGTGCATTCCTGTTTATCGGTTCAGGTGTGAATCGGGTCCGAATTTTTGCCTGAATTTGTATCTGAACAGGACCCAAACACACACAGGACCCTTTTGGAATGTGGACCGTGGCCCCCCCGGACCTGTGTGAAGCAGCTCCATTTAGAGTCACTCGCATGTCATGAGAATTGGATGCGGTAAACCCGCATCCGAATTGCACATATGTGTACCCAGCCTTAGTCAAACCCACCTGACCCATTCATCTGTCAGTCAGAGAATGTAAACAAAGGAGCGGGAATGGTATAAACAAAAACGTGTGAGGTCCCCCTCCAAAAATCATATCAGACCTGGTATGGATGTAAAAACAAAAAAATTGGTGTGGGGTATCTCCAAATTCTGAGGGAACACAATGCAAAAAAACAAGAAAAAAAGTGTGGTGTCACCCCTCAAATCATATTATGTAACCACTTCAGCCCCGGAGGATTTTACCCCCTTCCTGACCAGAGCACTTTTTGCGATTCGGCACTGCGTCACTTTAACTGACGTTGTACCCAAACAAAATTCACATACTTTTTTCCCCACAAATAGAGCTTTCTTTTGGTGGTATTTGATCGTCTCTGCGGTTTTAATTTTTTGCGCTATAAACACATTTTTTTGGAAAAAAACACAATATTTTTTACTTTTTACTTATAAATATCCCCCAAAAATATCTAAAAAAACGTTTTTTTAATCAGTTTAGACCGATATGTATTCTTCTACACGGAGACCGCGGCGGGCGTCCGTGACACCGCTTGTTAATGGGGTCGTACCTGTAAGCCCTTTTGCCTACCAGCACCATTCTGCTGACATACATCGGCATGCGATGGTCGGCAAGCGGTTAAGATCCTTATCCAAAACATGCAGCTTGGCAGACCAGGAAAGGGAGAGAATGAGCTCCTCCTCCTCCTCCTGAACCATACCAGGTCTCCTTCCACCAACATGGGGAGGGCATCTTGCCAGAGGAGACCACCTAGAAAAGCACTTTGACCCCATGTTGATGAGTATATATGCATCTCCCCCTAACCTTGGCCTGGTGGTTGTAAGAGTCTGCAGGTCAGGGCTTGTCAGAATCTGGTAGCCCCCTTTAAAAAGACTTCAAGTGGCCATTTCATTTGCCATGTAGTGGCATGTCCGTCCCTTCTATAGTACTGGTTATCGACTGAAAAGTCAGCCCGGTCCTCCAGGAACCCAAACCCCTCCTTACTACACTACACTATCTTTACCATCTCCTTAAAAGAAATTCAAACTTTCCAACACTTTTTCATGCAAACCCGGCGCATGTTTCCTGTGTTTAGAACAGTCTGACAGCAAAATTACATTTCTAAAGGAAAAAAACTCATTTAAAACTACTCGCGGCTACAATGAATTGTCGGGTCCGACAATACACATAACAGTTCATTGATAAAAACGGCATGGGGATTTCCCCACAGGGGAACCCCGCACCAAAATTTAAAAAGAAAAAGGCGTGGGGGTCCCTCTTCAGGTCTGGTATGGATTTTAAGGGGAACCCGGCACCAAAATTAAAAAAAAAAAATTACGTGGGGTCCCCCCAAAAATCCATACCAGACCCTTATCCGAGCATGCAACCTGGCAGGCCGTAGGAAAAGAGGGGGGGGCGAGAGAGTGCGCCCCCTCCTGGACCATACCAGGTCACATGCCCTCAAAATTGGGAGGGTGCTTTGAGGTAGCCCCTCAAAGCACCTTGTCCCCATGTTGATGGGGAGAAGGGCCTCATCCCCACAACCCTTGCCCGGTGGTTGTGGGGGTCTGCGGGCGGGGACCTTATCGGAATCTGGAAGCCCCCTTTAACAAGGGGACCCCCAGATCCCGGCCCCCCCTGTGTAAAATGGTAATGGGTACAAATGTATCCCTACCATTTCAGAAAAAAAAGTGACAAAAATGTTAAACACAAGAGACGATTTTTGACAAGTCCTTTATTCATTTCTTCTTCTTTCATCTTCTTTCTTCTGGTCTTCCTTCTTGTTCCTCCATCTTCTTCTTCTTCTTCTTCCACTCTTCTCATCCCACATCTTGCTCCAGCTTCTTCTCCGCTCCGTCCCCACGATCCGCCTCAGTGGGAGTCTTCAGCCATGTGACGCTTCGATTCTTCTGACACTTCTTAAGGACCGCCTCCTGCACATTTACGTCAGCAGAATGGCACGGCTGGGCAGATCAACGTACCGGTACGTTGAGCTTTAAGAGCCCAGCCGTGGGTCGCGCGCTTGCCGTCAGCGGCGCTCGTGACCCGGTCCTGAGCTCCGTGACCGCGGCCGCGGGACAAGCGGACCCGATCGCCACTGGTGTCCCACGATCGGGTCACAGAGCTGAAGAACGGGGAGAGGTCTGTGTAAACAAACCTCTCCCCATGCTTCCTACGCTGCTTGTCACTGATCGGCTGTTCCCTGTCATTGGGAAAGCCGATCAGTGACATCAGACGTAAAGCCACGCCCCCTACTGTAAAAAAAAACACACACACACACACTGACGTAACCCCTCCCCGCCCCCAGTGGTTAACTCCTTCAGTGCCAGTGTCATTTACATAGGAATCAGTGCATTTAAATAGCACTGATTTCTGTAAAAATGACAATGGACCCAAAAATGTGTCAAAAATGTCCGATGTGTCCGCCATAATGTCGCAGTCACAATAAAAATCGCTAATTACTAGTAAAAAAATATATATATAATAAAAATGCTATAAAACTATCCCCAATTTTGTAAACGCTATAACTTTTGCGCAAACCAATCAATAATCGCTAATTGCGATTTTTTTTTTTTTTACCAAAAATATGTAGAAGAATAAGTATCGGCCTAAACTGAGGAAAAAAAAAAAATTTTTTATATATTTTTTGGGGATATTTATTATAGCAAAAAGTAAAAAATATTGAATTTTTTTCAATACTGTCGCTCTATTTTTGTTTATAGCGCAAAAAATAAAAACAGCATAGGCGATCAAATACCACCAAAAGAAAGCTCTATTTGTGGGAAAAAAAGGACGCCAATTTTGTTTGGGAGCCACGTCGCACGACTGCGCAATTGTCAGTTAAAGCGACGCAGTGCCGAATCGCAAAAAGGGCCTGGTCCTTTGGCTGCAAATTTGTCCGGGGCTTAAGTGGTTAAATAACGAAGGGCAGGTAAACGCCCCCCTCTGAAGTCACGGGGAAAGCCATAGGGAAGTCCCCGTGCATCAGAGGAGGGTGGGGTCACCGGGTGGCCCCACCCTCCGTTATTTAAGAAGTGTCAGAAGAATCAAAGCGTCACACGGCTGAAGACTCAGCAAGATCAGACTGGAGCAAGATGTTGGACGAGAAGAGCGGAGGAAGAAGATGAAGAAGAGGAAGAAGAGGAAGAAGAGGAAGAAGAAATTGGAGAAGAAATTGGAGGAACAAGTAGAACACTGAAGGAAGACCAGAAGAAAGAATATAGAAGAAGAAGAAGAAATTAATAAAGGAAAACTGCCTCTTGTGTTTTTTAACCTTTTTTGTCACTTTTTTTGTGAAATGGTAGGGGTACAATTGTACCCCATTACTAATTCACACAGGGGGGACGGGATCTGGGGGTCCCCTTGTTAAAGGAAATCAAACAATAAATAAAGCCGCGCTAATTGAACAGATAGGTAATTGATGACCTATACCTTAGTGTAAAAAATCCTCAAGCAACAATGTGATATATGCAGAGGCAAAATGACAAATAGTATAACAAACAATATGTATGCACAAAAATTGTACCTAAACAATAAAGTCCAGTGACATAAAAAATAAGTGAAAAATGATAAAAAGTGAAAAAAATGAGTGAAAAAAAAGTTCATAGATGTGACCCTGTGAACTCAAACTTCTGGTGACAATAAAAAACGAAAACACCGTGATCCACCACCAGTATAAAGTTGCGCTTACCAGAGGCAAGCTTTAAACACGCCTGTAGTATGTTATACACCGGGACAGAAATGGACCTTCAGGCATCAGCAGCAATCTGGATCTCCTCGAACAGGTTAAACCAGGGATAGAAGTTCCAATGTTGTTTACCACTTGGATCAATCAGGAATGGACACACTCTCCAAACAAAAGCATCGATCCCAGAACCGTTCAACAGCCCATATGGAATATAGGAAGAAAAGGGGATGCTCCCATAGTGTGATACCAAAAATTACGTTTATTAAAAGAAAAGCAATCCTACTTACATCGTCGTCAATCCTACATCGTCGTCTTCTGGGGAACGTTCCCCAGAAGACGACGATTGGTCGAAACGGACGTAGGGAGGCTGACGCACTGACGTCATCGCGTTCCGCGTTGTGAGCGGGTGTATTGCAAGCCGGCCGGCGATTTTATTTGTCCTGCTTATATACTTCTCTTTTGATGTAAGTAGGATTGCTTTTCTTTTAATAAACGTAATTTTTGGTATCACACTATGGGAGCATCCCCTTTTCTTCCTATATTCCATATGGGCTGTTGAACGGTTCTGGGATCGATGCTTTTGTTTGGAGAGTGTGTCCATTCCTGATTGATCCAAGTGGTAAACAACATTGGAACTTCTATCCCTGGTTTAACCTGTTCGAGGAGATCCAGATTGCTGCTGATGCCTGAAGGTCCATTTCTGTCCCGGTGTATAACATACTACAGGCGTGTTTAAAGCTTGCCTCTGGTAAGCGCAACTTTATACTGGTGGTGGATCACGGTGTTTTCGTTTTTTATTGTCACCAGAAGTTTGAGTTCACAGTGTCACATCTATGAACTTTTTTTTCACTCATTATTTTTTTCACTTTTTATCATTTTTCACTTATTTTTTATGTCACTGGACTTTATTGTTTAGGTACAATTTTTGTGCATACATATTGTTTGTTATACTATTTGTCATTTTGCCTCTGCATATATCACATTGTTGCTTGAGGATTTTTTACACTAAGGTATAGGTCATCAATTACCTATCTGTTCAATTAGCGCGGCTTTATTTATTGTTTGATTTTGTTTATGTGTGTATCCACATTTTTTGCTGCTGCTATTTATGTACACTTTAATTCATGTTATTTTTAGTCCTAATATTTTCTTTGTTGGGGCATATCAATACTTTTCGCACCTATTAGCGCGGTGTTTGCTACACTTTTTTCCCTTGTTAAAGGAGGCTTCCATATTCTGATAAGCCCCCTGCCCGCAGACCCCCAAACCACCGGGCAAGGGTTGTGGGGATGAGGCCATTCTCCTCATCAACATGGGGACAAGGTGCTTTGAGGGGCTACCTCAAAGCACCCTCCCAATGTTGAGGGCATGTGGCCTGGTACGGTTCAGGAGGGGGGGCGCTCTCTCATCCCCCCTATTTTCCTGCTGCCTGCCAGGTTGCGTGCTCGAATATGGCTCTGGTATGGATTTTTGGGGGGACCACGCCATTTTTTTAAAACCTTTTGGTGCGGGGTTCCCTTTAAGACCTGAAGGGCCTGGTATAGAATTTAGGGGGACCCCCACGCATTTTTAATTTTTTTGGTTCAGGGTTGCCCTGTTGGGAAATCCCCATGCCGTTTTTTTTCAATGAACTGTTATGTGTATTGTTGGACCCGACAATTCATTGTAGCCACGAGTAGTTTTAAATGAGTTTGTTTTCCTTTAGAAATGTAATTTTGCTATTAGACTGTTCTAAACACGGGAAACATGCGCACCTTACAGGCATACTATAGACACCCCCCCCCCCCCCCCCAGGTACCAAATTTAAAGGAATATTACACTGTTATCGTTTCACTTTAAGCTTTATTAAAATCACTGCTCCCGAAAAAACTTCCGTTTTTTTTTTAACTTTTTTTTGCATTGATACATGTCCCCTCCTATGACAATACCATGCATATAAGCCTTTAAAATTAGCACTTTTGATTATTCATGTTCGTGTCCCATAGACTTTAACGGTGTTCGGGTGTTCAAACTAATTTTTTGCCTGTTCGCATGTTTTGGTGCGAACCGAACGGGGGGGGGGGGGGGGGGTGTTTGGCTCATCCCTAGTCTTAAACAGGGGCTACTATGTCAATATAGCTTTGGGCTTGGCTGTAGTTTTCTGGATCTGGAGGAAGCTGTGCTAGGGAAGAGACCTGGAGTGGCCCCTTGCTGGAGAGAGCCAGGAAGAATGCCTTTTTGACTCAAGAAGGGCCTAGTGACTCATTTGGAGGATGCACTTGAAATTGCAATTACCCTAAAGGGTATGACACTGTGAAGCTGGACATTGATTTTGACTTGAATCTGGAGAGTCTGTAAGTGATCTGCTATGGTATCTGGGACCCCAACCCTAACCTCCTTAAATGTTCTGCAATAAAACTTTAAAAAGACAAAAGTGATTGGTGTCCAATATCTTCTCTCTCGGTCGTCCCAGCGAGGTAAGGGTTCAGGGATGTGAGCATGAGACAGGCAGTGGAGCATTTTTTACCATAATTCAGAGAATGCACTAAGATAAAAAAAAAAAAAAAAAAAACTTGTTTTGGCTTTAACACTACTTTTAAAGCCTAACTTAGTTACTATTAACAGCATAGTGGTGTTATTAGCACTTCCACCTAGCAGCACTAGGGCCATTGGTTCGATTTCCAACCATGACACTACCTGCACAGAGTTTGCATGTTCTCCTTGTGCATGCAATGGGTTTTCTCTGGGTACTCCAGTTTCCTGCCACACTTTAAGTGCATGCTGGTAGGTTAATTTGGCTCCTGTCTAAATTGGCCCCAGTGTGTGTGTGTATGTATGTGTGTGAGTTAAAGACCTTAGATTGTAAGCTCCTTGAGGACAGGGACTGATGTGAAAATACAATATATATTTGGAGCACTGTGTAAATTGAGGATGCTATACAAGTACTTATAATAATAATAATAATTAACGCAATGTTTCCCTTGTGCTGCTGGCTCCTGCTTCCAACTCCCACCACTGTAATCTTCCAGTGCAGTGGGGGTTAATAGAGCTGAGGGACCTGTCATATGCAATCATCAAGAGTGCTGACTATTCCTGCCCTTTACACCCACTTCCCCAGTCATAGAAGCTGTACTATAGCTAAAAAATTATCTATGAATGGAGGGGGGACAAATGATAATTTTTCTTTCATGGAAGCCATAGTTCAGTTTCTATGAATGGAAAAGAGGGGTGGAAAAAAAATAGGCATATTCAGCACTTTTTATGACTGTATCCTGGCTCTATTCCACTGTACTGGGACATTTCAGTGGCAGGTGTGGGTGGGGATTGGAGGAGGAAGATTTTAACTAAAGCAGTAGAAGCAGCACAAGGGACACATCACATTAATAGAATGTAATGTCCCTTGTGCTGATTTGTTTAACTTTTGGCTAATCTTAGGCTTTAAAATTTCTGTACATTACTGTATTATGAGACTGAACAATCAGACTGTGATTATTATGGGAATTTTATTGAGCTGTAGATGTCAATTACACATCAGGGCCACCTCACGGGTTCAATGGCTTTTGCCATAAAGAGGCATGGAGAGATCCAGGGAGATAAACAGCAAACATGTCCTGGCTCAGGAACAGACTAGCACAGAGGTAAAAAAAACTAAGAGAAAAACAAACATTAAACAACAAAGCATTTTTTACTGGAATGAGGGGGTTATATTAGAAAATCATTTATAAGAAAACAAGCAATATTTTAGGCTACCTAAAAGTTCTATGACAGTTTCTTCACCTCCACTTGATCAAATAAACCTCTTGCACAAATCAAATATATGGTTGAATAACAAGTAATATTAGTAAATGCACTACAGTGCAATAATATTAGCAGACTGATCACCAGGAAATTTGGAACATGTTAATTTTGTATTGAACCAACAGTGAAGATTCATCCATCTGCTCTGTTGCAGCGTGAATGAAGAAATCTGTTAGAATGGGCAGTAGAGCAGTTGAACGACAGGGTTCCACTACCCATTCACAGATTGCAATGCATTGTGGGATTGTAGTAAGAGGAGTTCTACTAATGGAGGAGAGAACAGAAAGGGAGAAAAGCAGGGGTGGCCCGACCATTAAGGGCGTACGGGCGCCGCCCCCTCTCTCCAGCCACCTCCTCTATGACTAATGAAAAGATTTATGCATTGCATGAATCTATCCATGGCCGCAGCTGCCAACCCCCATTTTCAGGCATTCGGCCCCTTTTTGGATGTTGGGTGTTTTTTTTTTTTGAAGCACCTGATTAGAGCCATGCGCTCACAGTCCACCCAGATGTGTTAGAAAAGCAAATGAATATTTGCTTTTCTAACACTGAACCGCCTCTCCGTGAATCAGGTAGCGTGGGTCTGATTGGCTGAAGGCAGAGGCGCCCTGATTAGACGCCTAGCAGACGGAAGAGAGGAGGGGGAGGCATGGAGGACACACAAGCCATCCCACAGCTCTCCGCCATCAGTGGCTGCCTGACCCGCCACTAAGATGGGATAAGTCCCGGGCAGATAGTGGGCGGGCAGGGGTCACAGTGGCTGCATATGATGGTACAAGTGGCGGCAATTAAAGGGGCACAAGTGGGGGCATTTGATGAGGTACAAGGGGCTGCATTTGATGGGCACAAGTGGCTGCATTTAACGGGCACTAGGGATGAGCTTTATGTTTGGGTCAAACAAACGTTCGGCTTGAACATCGGGTGTTCGCACCGTTCACCGAAGAGCGAACATAATGGGGCGTTCACTGCAAATCGCAGTGCATTGCTATATGATGATTGGCCCAAGCATGCACCCGACCTGCATGCTTTGGCCAATCCCTGCGCCCTCTGCTAAGAGAGCCATAATTGGCAAAAGGCAGGGTGCCTTAGACCAATGATGGCTCAGGGGGACTAAGTCCACGCCCCACACAATATATAAGGCTGCTTACACAGCAGCCCTGTGTAGTGTTGTTGGTGTGGACGGAGAGATAGCTTGATTTAAATTAAGCAGGCAGGTTATTCAGTTAGTGGCAGTGTATTTGATTTTATATATATATATATATATATATATATATATATATATATATATATATATATAGAATGCACTGTAGATATAGGCTACACTGGATGCAGAGTATATATACAGTATTTGCCGGTGTATAAGGCGATGGGGCGTATACGACAACCCCCTAATCTTACAGTTTTTTAAGCATTTTTTCCTGTACTTACCATATAAGACAACTCCCCTTTCCGAGGCTTCCGGCGCTTCATTTTTCTTCCTTCTTGCTGGAGCTGGAGCTGGCGCCATATCCTTCTTCCTGCTTTTGCTGGAGCCAATCACGGCGAGCAATGTATTTTATTAATGAATACAAAGCCTGCTTGGATTGGCAGAGGCTGTAACATCATCAGCCCACGCCTCTCTGACTCTGAAAGCCAATCCAAACAGGCTACAGAGTAGCCTGCTCGGATTGGCAGAGGTTGTTACTCCAATCCGAGCAGGCTCTGTGTTCATTTGAATACATCGTTCACCGGGATTGGCTCAGTGGTATATACTGTATGTAGCCAAAGCTACATACAGTATTACCGCACATCCAGCAGGCATCCCAGCAGTTGACCCGTTGTATTAAGACGACCCCCGCTTTTTGGCCATTTTTTTTTTAAGTGTAAAAGGTCGTCTTATATATATATTTTTTAATACACTGCCTGCACTGACTGAATATAGAGTAAACACTGAATTTATAGTCTATACTAAATGCAGAATATATATATATATATATATATATATATTCTGCATTTAACATAGACTATACATTACTCTATATTCAGGCAGTGCAGGCAGTGTATTATAAAAAAAATATATATATATATATATATATATATATATATATATCCAGTGTAGCCTATATCTACAGTGCATTCCGTGGTGTACTGTTTCTAATACACTTCAGGCGGTGTAAACAGTATCTGATACAGTGTGTACAGTTTCTACTACACTTCTGGTGGTGTACACAATACAGTGCATCTGTAGTACAGTTGCTAATAGGCCACCAAGGAGAGGCAGACACTCACAGGCCACTAAAAGAGGGCAAGCAGCCTCTGTGTCTACAGTCAACAGTGCTGGTCGTAGACATGGTGCATCCTCTGCAGGTGGCCGTGGGGCACGCTTGTCCTTTTTTTTTTCTGCTGCTGGCCGTGTTATTGAGCCGGAACATGCAGAAGAGTTGGTGGAGTGGATAACAAACCATCCTCCTCCTTCTCATCCTCTGTCACCTAGGCTCAGAGCAGTTTGCCTTCCAATGCAGTTGCCAAAGCAGCCTATTCCAATGGCTCCTTGTCCACAGTCACTCCTTCTGTAGCCCCACCATCATGCACGGAGGAGTCCCCAGAACTATTTGACCACAGTGTCGGGTACATGCTGCTGGAGGATGCGCAGTGAATTAAAGGCTCCGATGTTGGTTCTCAGGTTGAGGAAGGGAGTAATGTGAGCCTAGAAAAAGGGGGTGTCCAAGAAGGACAAGAAACTGTTAATCATGTTCCCCCAGATGCAGCATACTACTAAGTTTGCTCCAGTGACAAGGAGGGAGGGGATGATGAGGTCATTGACTCTACTTGCATGCCTGAGATAAGAGAGGAGGAGGAGGATGCACAACTCCAACAAGGCAGGATGTCCTCTAGGGGGCAGCTTAAGGGCAGCCACCCTAGCGCATCACGCCGCAGAGCTCCACAGGTGCAGGGTGCTTCTGACTCCCCGCAGACTTTTAAAATTTCCTTGGTGCAGGCCTTTTTCGACACGTGTGCAGCAGATCGCAACGTTGCGGTTTGCAACCTATGTCTGAAGGGGATCAAGTGTGGCCAGAACAGCAGCCACTTGGGCACCACATGCTTGACTAGACATATGACGACCTGCCATGCAGTCCGTTGGCAACAGCACATCAAAGAAAAAGGCGGACTTCTCCTTGCTCTTCAGCTGGATCTCCAACACCACTATACCTCCAGTCCTCTCAAAAACCTGCACTGAGAGGAATGAAGGTATAGCAATAGGTGTCTCAAGTACTTGCAGCCAATCTGCTAGTAGTACACCATCATCTGATTTTAGCAGGCAAATTTCCCTACGCCAGTTGCTGAACCATAAAAAGAAATTTGGTCCCAGCACCCACATACTCATCGTCTGAATGCTAGCTTGACCGAATTGCTAGCACTGCAACTGCTGCCTTTTCAGCTGGTAGACTCTGCCCCCTTTCGTGAATTTGTGGAATGTGCTGTACCTCAGTGGCAGGTTCCAGAACGCCATTTCTTTTCACAGAAGGCCACTCCGGCTTTTTACCGGCATGTGGAAGGCAATGTTTTGGCCTCGTTGGACAGGGCGGTCAGCAGTAAGGTGCATATTACCGCTGACTCATGGTCCAGCAGGCATGGGTAGGGATGTTCCTGCACTCACCAAGAGTAACTGTGAGGGCTTACAGTGTTCTGGTACCACCAACATCTAAGGCCCAATTTTCTGCAGAGTATATAGGGCAGGCCGTATAGTATATATTGTTTTTACAGGGGGGTGACCAAATGCGCAAACCAACAAGGGATAAAATAAAGTATGTAAATAAATACACAAATTGCCGCAGCCACCATTAAAGTGTTCCCACACAAATAAGAGATAATAAATAAGTAAAAAATGTGGCGCTTGCAGGTATTAGTGGATACTACTCCAAGGGGAGGCTCCAACAAGGATGGCTCCAAAGAAGCATCTAAAAATGAATGTCAACATTCAACAATAGTCAGCGTGTAACAGCAAGTATGAAGACGGTGCTATACACACATGCAAAAAATATCAATCGAGTGTATCCAGTTCCACAATAAATAAATATACAGTAATTTGTGCAAAAAATATTAAATATGTGCAATCAATAGCAAATAAATAGATAATAATTAGTGCAATATTGATACGTGCAAAATAGCAAAATAACGAATAAATATGCCAAGCAACAATTCCGTGAGAAAATAAATATAAAGTGCAAAAAATATATAAATGCGACTGAACCTGTGCAAAAATATATGCATGCGACTTGAGCATGTGCAGCATATGCCAAAATGTGCAAAAAAACAATGGTTAAAAAATCATCAATAAATAAATAAATAGTCCAGAAATAAACGTGCTCAAAATAAAGTTCTATGCAATCCTGATTGCTACTGCAGGACCAGCTCCCATACACAGTGCAATTGAATTCTCTGTGCAGTGTATTTTCTGTGCATTGAATTTTTCAAATATAGCTGTAAGTCCTTAGGGTCCTCCCATCCATGCAGATTCTGGTGTCTCCAAGGTGTTTCCCCCAGCCTCTTACCTTTAGGTAAGGAGTTAAACAACCTTACAATCAGGGGTCAAGTCCTGGGGAAAAAAGTGTGGGAACTCCCACCCAAGATCCACTCCCCCACAAAAAAAATAAAAATGATACGCTCATATGTACGAACGCTTCAAAAGTGGTATTTTTTATCCAATTTTCGCATTGTGTGTATGAAGCTTAACTGTTAGTACATAAAAAAAGAAAAAAAACATTACTCAATAAACATAAATACGGTAATTCTCTGAATAATCAGCATTCATTCAATTGTGATTCCATGCAAATGTGAACATCATGTTCTGATCTTTATTGGGGAATGTGATTTTGTATATAGAGTGTTTATGTGGTGAGTTTACACTTTTCATTAAACAGAGTTTGGATAACACAGGGTTAAACGGAAAGGTCATAAATGAACTGCACATTATCTGGACAGAATGCTTGGGGACATAGTGATGTGTTCCTGCTTAGGAGATGTATGTTAGCTTGGGGGGCTGAAAACTCTGCAGGGCTCAAACACACACTCGCTGCTATTCCAACCCTCCACATATTTCCACATAAGCTTCCCTCCTGGCATTAAACTTTGCCAGTCATTGTGCTCAGCTTACCACCCCAAACTGATGTTCCTCCCTCAGCTCACCTCTCTCCCTGCATGTCCTGTGAGCAGAATAGCTGTGCTCCTCCTCTGGGTTCTCCCATCAAATGGCACTGAATATAGAGGGAGGGGATTTAGCGGGACACACAGAGCAAGTATGCAGGAGACTGAGGGGGGGGGGGAGGATGAGGAGACAGAAAATCAGGAGGGGATGGCGGGGAGGAGCGCATCACGAGAGGTCTGACTAAATGCAATCTCTTAGCAGCAGGGACCTGATCTACCTGTCAGCTAGCTGTGATTGACAGGTAGATCGAAGCGGAAGCTGTCATGGGGCCCCCTACTGGCAATGCCTGAATGGTCAGGTGTGCGTCACTTACTATTGCGAGCTGTGTCGGCGGCTGCTGGTGTAGCACCTGCAACACAGCTCGCATACTTCAAAGTCTTGCAGGACACGGCTGCTGACGGGAACTGCGTTCCTGTTGTGGAAAAAGTACAGGAACTCCATTCCCATGCGTTCCTTCAGGACTTGAGCCCTGCTTACAATGAACCAGATGCAGCTCTCCTCCACCTCCTCTATGGCGGCGTTCTTACAGTCTCCACTCCAGGCAACCATAAAATATGTGGGTAAAAGAACGAAGGCACTCCATAGTGCAGTATTTAAAAAAAGTTTTAATGTGATAAAAGTAAAGCACTTACAATTGGTAGAACAAACAAAGGCGGTAATACAGAGTGTGCGATCCCAGCCGAGATCGCACACTCTGTGTATTACCGCCTTTGTTTGTTCTACCAATTGCAAGTGCTTTACTTTTATCACATTAAAACTTTTTTAAAATACTGCACTATGGAGTACCCACAATATTTATGGTTGCCTGGAGTGGAGACTGTAAGAACGCCGCCATAGAGGAGGTGGAGGAGAGCTGCATCTGGTTCATTGTAAGGTTGTTTAACTCCTTACCTAAAGTTAAGAGGCTGTGGGAAACACCTTGGAGACACCAGAATATGCATGGATGGGAGCACCCTAAGGGCTTACAGCTATATTTGAAAAAGTCACTGCACAGAAAATACACTGCACAGAGAATTCAATTGCACTGTGTATGGGAGCTGGTCCTGCAGTATTGCATAGAACTTTATTTTGAGCACGTTTATTTCTGGACTATTTATTTATTTATTTGTTGATGATTTTTTAACCATTGTTTTTTTGCACATTTTGGCATATGCTGCACATGCTCAAGTCGCATGCATATATTTTTGCACAGGTTCAGTCGCATTTATATATTTTTTGCACTTTATATTTATTTTCTCACGGAATTGTTGCTTGGCATATTTATTCGTTATTTCGCTATTTTGCACGTATCAATATTGCACTAATTATTATCTATTTATTTGCTATTGATTGCACATATTTAATATTTTTTGCACAAATTACTGTATATTTATTTATTGTGGAACTGGATACACTCGATTGATATTTTTTGCATGTGTGTATAGCACCGTCTTCATACTTGCTGTTACACGCTGACTATTGTTGACATAAATTTTTAGATGCTTCTTTGGAGCCATCCTTGTTGGAGCCTCCCCTTGGAGTGGTATCCACTAATACCTGCAAGCGCCACATTTTTTACTTATTTCGTATAGTGTATATATACTGCTGTTCAGAGTATAAAATGTCTGGGGGCCTGGCGGACACTCATGCCATTTTTTTCTTTAAATTTGGGTGCGGGGTTCCCCTTAATATCCATACCAGACCCAAAGGGCCTGGTAATGGACTGGGGGGGAACCTATGCCATTTCTTTCAATGATTTTCATCTATATTGACAGGACCCAACAATACATTACAACCGCAAGCAGTTTTAAATTACTTTTTTCCTTTAGAAATGTAATTTTGCTGTGACATTGTTCTAATCTAAACACGGGAAAACTGTGCCACTTTATAGATATACTATAGAGACCCCCAGGCACGATATTTAAAGGAATATTTCATTTTTACTGTTTCACTTTGAGCATTATTAAAATCACTGCTCCCGAAAGAAGGTACGTTTTTTTTAAAACTTTTTTTTGCATTGATACATGTCCCCTGGGATAGAACCCGGGTCCCCTGACACTTCTTATGGCAATAACTTGCATATACGCCTTTAAAATTATCACTTTTGATTTTTCATGTTCGTGTCCCATAGACTTTAACGGTGTTTGCATGTTCAAACTAATTTTTTGCCTGCCCGCATGTTCTGCTGTGAAACGAAACGGGGGTGTTTGGCTCATCCCTAATGGGCACAAGTGGCTGCATATGATGGGCACAAGTGGCTGCATATGATGGGCACAAGTGGCTGCATATGACAGGCACAAGTGGCTGCATATGACAGGCACAAGTGGATGCATATGACAGGCATAAGTGGCTGCATATGACGGGTACAATTGGCTGCATTTGATGGGTACAACTGGCTACCTATGAGGGGCACAAGTAGCTGCATTTGATGGGGCACAAGTGGCTGCATTTGATGGGGCACAAGTGGCTGCATTTGATGGGGCACAAGTGGCTGCATTTGATGGGCCACAAGTGGCTGCATTTGATGGGGCACAAGTGGCTGCATATGATGGGGCACAAGTGGCTGCATATGATGGGGCACAAGTGGCTGCATTGATGGGGCACAAGTGGCTGCATTTGATGGGGCACAAGTGGCTGCATTTGATGGGGCACAAGTGGCTGCATTTGATGGGGCACAAGTGGCTGCATATGATGGGGCACAAGTGGCTGCATATGCTGGGGCACAAGTGGCTGCATATGACGGGCACAGTAGCTGCATTTGACTGGCACAGTGAGGCTGCAATCGATGATTTATTTTTTTCAGTTTTTTTGCGCCCCCCAAAATAATTTTGAGCCCCAGCCGCCACTGGAGAAAAGCACAATTTAGAAAAGCACAATTTTTTTGCATAGCCAAGGCACAGCGCAGAGAGACAGTTTTGGGAGACAGATTTGTAGCACAAGCAGACACCTTGAGGCAATGGGATACACGCCATTACATGCTGTATAACTAATGTGTATCATCCCATATCCTCACCAAAAACTTATACTAAACTTTGGCTTTAAACAGACCAAGCCACATCATTTACAGATTGTGGCAGATGACCAAAACTGACACCCAGTCTGTGGTATAAAACAGTTTTTATTTCAATCAAACCTTTCACACAATGTATAACATTTTTCACTCCTCACCATGCAGCACTAATGTGCATCCTTAAAATGAATTGGCAATTTGTTTTTTTTTTTACCTAATTTAAGCCTATATCTAATTTCACTTCCTCCTTTAGCAGCCACGGCTGTGGACGTCATTTCTGGTTTTACATTGGCTCCTGGGAGATCTTGGTCAGGCTGGCACTGCTCCCGTAATATTTAACATTGGTGTCTAACTGTCTATGGAAAATCTTGGTCACCTTGGCATGGCAAGCTGACTAAGGTTGCACTGCACATGCGCAAGATCAGCAAGTGCGTGCTGGGTAGCCAGCATGCACGGAATCCAGGAATTAGGACACTGACTTCAGATGTCCACACTGAAGAAGGCCACACTGTGCAGGAACTTCACAAAGTAAGAAAACAATGCTGCACAAATAGAAAACTGGGATAGTTTACAGCATACTTCTGTTACATTGCACAAGGCTTGAGTATTCTAGGGGTATTTTTATCTTAAAAGTCATATTTAGGCCGAACTCCGCTTTACAGATCCTGAAAGTCCCTTCCACACAATTGTTTCATTCAGATCCACCTGTCAATTTTTCAGGAATATCTGCACGGAAGTGCATTATTAAAGTTTTAATTGCTGTCTGTGCCCCCATTAGGGAGATTCACCCTCTCTTTTTGTCCTGCTTACCATTATCATTGAAAGTAAAGAAAATCACAAATTTTTGTGTTATTAGAAAAGTAATAGAGGGTAAATCTTCAAACACTAGTTCTGGGGGTCCCCAAGAGATACGTAATCTGCATAAATTTCCTTTGCCTTTCTGTTTGGCTATGGGACAGGAAATAAAGGGAAATGTCCAAAATGGAATACAGATGTAAAAAAAAAAAATCTGACAGGGGTTATAACCCTTCCTTGCTCTATCTAAAATGAAAAAAGGTTTTACCTATAGTTCTACTTGAATCTATGGATAGAAACAGAAGCACCACTGCAGATGAAGCCCCTAAAAGTAGGAGTGTCGGCTCAGATTACAACTCAAGGAATATAAAAAAGATCTGGACAACTGCACATCCCCATATTCCTTTAGCCTATGGACAGGCTGATGTAAATGGACGCATATTCACTAAGGGCCCTTTCACAAGGACGTGTCTGTGTAAGGGCTCTGCTTTGCTCAGCAGGGGATTGCTCTGTCGATCCCCGCTGAGCAGGCAGATTACAGGTCTGTCTCTGCACAGTGTGCAGGGATGTACCTGTCAGAGCGCCACTCTCCTCTATGGGGGATCGGATGAAGAAAGACCGTGGAGTCTGTTTTCATCTGATCCGATTGACCAGACAGATGGAAAAGTAGGATTTCCATACATCACACTTTAGCGGATCGGAGCAGGTCGGATGTCAGCGAACATGTCACCGCTGACATCCGTTGCTCCACAGACCTGTATGGAGCATCCATTCAGGTCCGCCTAAAAAAACTGACAAGCGCACCTGAATGTGAAAGGGGCCTTATACCTGAGTACCTCAAATCTGTCTAAGTCTAAAAAAAAAAATAGCTTATATCCTGTTCCGTTTTTTTAAATATGACAGATCAAAGGTGCATCCATTTACATCTACCTGTCTATAGGCCTAACAAGGGTCTGTTATGCTCCAGTCTCAGGCTGGAGGAGAAATCTGAATGGACATGAATCTCTCAAATGTGGCATCCATTCCATTCTGCCCCTATTCAGCAGAGAATCTATTCATAGATCCCCTGCCAACTGAAATGGACACCGTCCATGTGAATGAACCCTTTAATGTGAAAATGTAAATAAAGGATTGTTGCAAAAAGAATGTAGATGATTTGTACAAATCAGGCCACACCTTTTTGTATACATTTAAATGTTAGGTTGTGACTGTTATGTTAACAAGTGATCATTAATATCAAACCCCTTTGGCTGCATGCTACCAGGCTATGAAACACAAACAAAACAAGATCCATGCACCACTGTCTTCATCCATTTTACTGAGCCGATACAGGACACACTAAGCATGTCATTTTGAAATCAGGCCAGCAATTCTTTTGGCACTGGATAGTTTGATGGCAGCTTACCAGCTCCAAGGAGTTTTAAAGACATCTCTTCTTATTTAGTGCTTAGCAGGCAGGTTTCTTTTAAACACAACTTCAGGGAAATCCCATTTTTTTCATCAGGATCTTTTTCCTTTTAGTGTTAAGTCATCGGTTTCCAAAACCATTTTAACAGCCTATCACTGTGCTTTTAGTTGGGATTTTTCAATAGAAAAGAGGGTCTGTGTATATGTAAGGGAAACCTGTACTGAAAGAAATATGAGGTTTGTTCTTTCTGATTGTTTCCTTCTGCAAATACTAGTTACCTGGCAAGGATATTGATCCGAGAAGTCTGAACTTTACTTACTTTATGACTTCCTTTAATTCTTTCAAATAGTAAAATGCATCTCTTTTTTTTTTTTTAAACTTTAGAATCTTTATTGAAACATTTTCGTTTAAACATCTTACCATACAAACAACCTCCTCCCCCCGCCAATCCACATTAGTGAAAAAAAGAAAAAAGCACAAGAGTAAAATGGTAAACATAAAAGGTACACGTTTCTCTAGTATTTAGTCAATGGAGGACCCTAGTGTCTTCCATTCAACCCTTATTCGATTTCTCCAAACTTCTCCCCCTTCACACCCATTCCATCCAATCACCCCCATCAAGCTCATCTCCCCATCCTCCACCCTTTCCTCTAATTTACACTACTCTCCCAATTCTTTATGTCACATCCTTATACCCTCCCTGTATAGGTATTAAAACAAGTAGAAAGGTGCAATGTCACAGTACCTCGTTTATATAGTTCCTAATGGTCCGAAGAGGCAGGGTATATATGTAGAGATATACAAAAACATATGAGTCTGTCAGGGCGGCCACCGAAAAGGCCTGAAGCCACGTCCAATAAAAGCTAGAAAAAAACAAGAAAAGGGGCGCCTCTGAGTATGTATCACAATAGCATTTATTAAAAAGATAGTATCCACTCACATGGTAAACTGCAATGTTGCGTTCAGGCACGTCTCTGGACAGGAGGGCAGGAGGGACTACAGGTCACAGCGGAATCCACATGCAGCTGGCATCACATCAAATCCTGATGGGGATGGTGTAGGTAGATTTAGCACAGCAGTTCGGCCCTTTCTTGTCCTTAAATGTTACCACATCCGGTGGAGATCAGGTCCGTTCTGAGCTCTGGGGGTGTGAGTTCCAAAAAGCAGTCTGGGGAAAGGCAGGGTGAAGGTGGGGGGACGCTAACACAGTCACCCACTGTGCTGCACTGTAAACATAGCCAGGACCGCTTCCGTGTGAATGGTAAAGGCACGGCCGCGTATAGGAAGATGGAACGAGGCTTGGAATGCACAGCAGAGCTAGGCGCCGAGGTGTGACGTCATAAGAATGCAATGCATTTCTGAGCATACAGCGCTATGGATGGTGGGAATAGCGGCGCTCCTTTTTCAAGCTTTGGGAGTGTGGAAACAAGACAGGGGCTTCTTATAGTCTATAAAGGGGTTGGGCCAAAACGCAAGCACATGCAATAATAAGATAAAATAAATACAACTTTAAAAGACACAATAGTACTTGGAAGATGGGCTAACTACTGGAACAGACTATTTAAATGGACAATTATAAAAAGTGTGTTATACCATATCCATAAAAACATCGGTGCCGCATACATATGAAGTATATACAATGGATCGCATATTAAGAACATATTCTAAAAATACCAATAAAAGTATATATACACATACATGCTTGGAAAATGCATAGGACATATGTATCCAATACATATATCCTATGCATTTTCCAAGCATGTATGTGTATATATACTTTTATTGGTATTTTTAGAATATGTTCTTAATATGCGATCTATTGTATATACTTCATATGTATGCGGCACCGATGTTTTTATGGATATGGTATAACACACTTTTTATAATTGTCCATTTACGGTAAATAGTCTGTTCCAGCAGTTAGCCCATCTTCTAGTACTATTGTGTCTTTTAAAGATGTATTTATTTTATCTTATTATTGCATGTGCTTGCGTTTTGTCCCAACCCCTTTATAGACTATAAGAAGCCCCTGTCTTGTCCCCACACTCCCCATGCTTAAAAAATGAGCACCGCTATTCCCACCATCCATAGCGATGTATGCTCAGAAACGCGTCGCATTCTTATGACGTCACACCTCGGCGCCTAGCTCTGCTGTGCGTTCCAAGCCTCGTTCCGGCTTCCTATACATAGCCGTGCCTTTACCATTCACAAGGAAGTGGTCCTGGCTATGTTTACAGCGCAGCACAGTGGGTGACTGTGTTGGCGTCCCCCCCCACCTCCACCCTGCCTTTCCCCAGACTTCTTTTTGGAACTCACACCCCCAGAGCTCAGAACGGACCTGATCTCCACCGGATGTGGTCACATTGGAGGACCAGAAAGGATCCTACTGCTGTGCTAAATCTACCTACACCATCCCCATCAGGATTTGATGTGATGCCAGCTGCATGTGGATTCCGCTGTGACCTGTAGTCCCTCCCGCCCTCCTGTCCAGAGACGTGCCTGAACGCAACATTGCAGTTTACCATGTGAGTGGATACTATCTTTTTAATAAATGCTATTGTGATACATACTCAGAGGCGCCCCTTTCCTTGTTTTTTTTCTGTATAGGTATTAGCACCACTATCCTTTTCTCCCCCCCTATCTTCCCCGACTTTGTACAGGGAATTCTCATTTTAATTCTTCATTCTCCTCTAGGGGGGTATCCCTTTATATCCCACCAGGGTTTCCAAATCTCATCGTATTTCTTTATACCACCTTGTCTAACATATACCGACTTTTCCTTCAAGATTGTCTCATACATACCATGTTCCCATTCTCTACTGGACGGGGGTCTGAATCAACTTGACTACTTCCAGGATTTCCCTCTCCCTCTACCAAGCCCAGGATGCAAAGCTTAACATCCAGGTTTGGGGGCCCCCCAAATACCTGGTCTATAATTCCCAGTACCTCTCTCCAGTAGCTAAACAACTTCGGCACCTCCAGAACATATGGTCCCCCACTCTGCTTCCCCAAATGTAGGGCAGCTAGCATCTGATCTATAGCTAAACTAGAAAAGCTTTTGTGGGGTACACTAAGCTCTATATAATAAAAACAAATGTGACATCCTCTTGGAGGGGGGGAATGAGACCACTAGGGTAACTCCCAGGATTCTATTGCACTTTGCTTCTGCTATATTTCCCACATCTTGTTCCCATCTCCTCCTACTTCGTGGGCCTTCTGTCCCCCCAGGCTCCCCTCTCTAAACTGTTCTCCCAAGGCAAGCCTAACCTGTAAATACCTAAAGAAAGACTTGTTTGGTATTGCATATTGTTCTCTTAGTTCCTGAAAAGACTTCAAGGTGCCCGCTTTATATAAATGAATTCAATTCCACACCTTTTCCATATTCTCATAAGACCATATTCTCATCATCAGTCTTAAAGAGGAGGTCCGGTTAAAAAAAATAAAAAATTAAAGTCAGCAGCAACAAACACTGTAGCTGCTGACTTTTAATAAGCACACTTACATGTCCAGGGTGCCCGCGATGTCGGCCGCCCGAGGCTGATTCGTCCATCGGATCGGGTCCCGGCACTGCCATTCGAAGTAAGGGAAACAGGCAGTGGAGCCTTGCGGCTTCACTGCCCGTTTCCTACTGCGCATGCGCGAGTCGCGCGCCGCTTTGTGAATGGCCGGCTGTGTTCTGGGACACGCACAGTTCCCAGAACACACTGCGCCACCATCCCCAGAAGACACCACGAGGAGGAGAAGACTAAAGATCACCGTGGTGTAGGAAGTGGCAGATTAGGACGACCTGCCTAGCAACAGCCATTTCTGGTAAGTAAAAAAATATATATTTTTTTTTTCACATGTTTAGGAGCATTTTAATGCAATTCTTTTTTTTAGGGTGGACCTCCGCTTTAAGCTGGGATTCTCAAAAGGGAAAGAGCCCGCCTCCAAAGCTTCTATCATTGAACTATGTGGGGTGTTCTGTAGCAGCATTTCCCTCCCCGAATCTCCCCCTCCAGCCTATTACACCCTCCCATATACTGAAGTTGTGATGCTAAAAAGTAGCTCCAAGGGTGTGGAAGTGCTACTCCTCCATCCTATCTTTGCAGTTGTAAAGTACACAGGCGGATTTTTGCCGGGCCTCCCTTCCAAATCAGTTCTCTAAAAATAGTATCTATCTTTTGGAACCACTTTTTGTACACCCATACTGGGGAATTATGCAATGCATACAGAAGCTGCGGCATCCATAGCATTTTAATTAGATTACATCTCCACGCTACAGATAGTGGGAGCCGCTTCCATATTTAAATTTTCCCCCTAAATTTAACTAGAAGCGCGACAATGTTATCCGTAATATAGTGTTTAGGATCTTTTGTAATATTTATTCCCAGATATTTAATTTTATCCATTATTTGAATCTGGGCCTCCTCCCCTGGCAGAGGGCCCTCTAAATGATCCACAGGTAACAATACAGACCTTTCCCACTTTATAGTTCGCCCAGAAAAATGAACACAATCTTTAATAATATCCATCCAGCTCAGGGAACAACACCTTCCCGTAGCGCTGATATGTCTTGGCCGGGAGGCCATCAGGTCCCGGGGATTTCTGGCCTGCCATCTTCCGTGTGGCCCGTTGTAATTCCTCTATTATTATAGGTAGGTCCAATTCCTCCCTATCTGTCTCGGAGAGAACAGGGATCACTAGGCCCCTAAAAAAGGGAGCTATACAAATCCTCATAGTATTCTCTAAACTTGTCCACTATTTCTGGCATATGGGAGGATACCCTACCCTCCCCTCCCCTATGCTAATCATAGGAGACCACAGAAGGGGGTGAGTTTGTCTTAACAAGATAGGCCAACATTCTCCCAACACTTTCCCCCTCCCCAAAGGTGAGCTGCTTCTGAAAAAGTTGTTTATTCTCCACTTTCCTAAGCATCATTAACCGATAATTCTGTTGTTCATCTGACCAGGCCCTGAGTCTAGGAGGTGTTGGATCATTAACATATTGTTCTTCCATGATTTCAACCCTCTCTCCAGCCACCTTTTCCCAATCCTTGGTCCCTTTTTTGATTTTTGACACTTACATCATTATACCTCGAAGGAAAGTCTTCAAGGTATCCCATACCACCCCCTCTGAGGCGGTACCTCTATTTAAATCACCACATTCTCTTAAAGCCGTTAATACCTCATCCGGCTCACCCATCAGTTCCATCCAGAAAGGGCTTATTTTCCACTCCCTGGGGTGGTTACTCTCCCCTCGTTCTACTGATACTGTCAGCAGTGAGTGATCCAAAAGGCCTCTTGTCATGTAGCTTCCATTCTTTACCATAAATAATGCCTCCTCATTCCCCAGAATCAGATCAATTCTGGGGAGTGTGGAGTGTGTCCTGGAAAAACACGAGTATTGCTGGGCTTCTGGATTCCGTACTCTCCATATATCCTCCATGGTAATATAAATAAGAGTGAGTTGACGACGTGTTTTCAACCCCACGCTGAAGAAGTCCCTCCCACAGGACGTAATGAGTACAGAGGGAGGAGTCACGTCTGGCATCACCCGTGGCTATCTACCTGGTTAGAAACCAGATGTATTACATGCTTGTTTGCTAGCACTCGGCTGGAGTGCTTTGTTTGTGAGTAATTTTGCTTCTTTTTACTATTTTAAATAAATATCCAAACGGAGAGCACTAGATTGTCCCCTTCTTTCTTGTCCATATGTGCTATGTGACCATTGGCTGGATCGTATACGATCGGTATCACAGGTGTGGGTCAAATGCTGTATGACCTTTTATAGGTCGAGTCTATGAGGTGAGAGGCTGGAGTATCTGTGGTGGATGGGCTAAATTCACCTCTTTACTGTTATGGACTGTTTAATTTGATTGCGCTGCACTATATTTTATTTATTGTCTGTTCTCTATCTTACGAAACAAAAAAATATACAGCCCCGAATCATCAATCTTAGTCTGCATGCAAATGAACATCGTCCCAGATCTAATCAATATGCTCACCCCCCTAGAATAGGAGGTATAAACAGAATGATACTGCATCTGGAAATCTCCCAAACCCAGTCGGGGTATAGAAATATTAGTAAGGTGCGTCTCCTGCAGGCAGAGCAACCCAACCCCATACATTTTTGCCATAGAGAGAACTGCGGCTTTTTTACCTGCGTCTACCAAACTCTGGACGCTCCATAAGCATATAACCAACTTTTTTTTCCATGTACAGTTAATCATTTAATATTCCAAAAATATATTTATATATATTATTCATCTCCCAAAACCTAATTGTGCACTTTCTATAAATAATGTGCATTCTGTGTTTATTAACCAATACCTATGTTTCTTAATGTGCCTTTTCTGTGACATTTTTGTGACTAAATAATTTGTGTATCAAAATGTGTTTGTTCTTCATGCACCCTTTCAAATACCTTTCATATCAGTCATACCATACAATTCTCTTTTGTATCTCACTCATCTCCTCTCTAGGTTTATATCGGGTCTTCTAAAGTGACCTTCCCATGTGTTAACAGTGTTGAATATTGTTGAATTCACTTTCAAACCCTCCCCCCTCCCCTCCCCCAAAAAATATAAAAACACCAAAAAATTACCAAAAAGAAAGAAAAAAAAATCCCCCAAACCCCTTTGTGAAAAGAAACAATATACACATTGTTCCCTCTATCCTAAATACCCCCACCCCAACTCAATTTTTTCAATTAGCAATATGCTGTGTCCTTAAGTCAATTGTAGTGCTGATTTTCTTAAAATAGAACGTGCTGGTTCAACTATCGTCTCCCCTATGGGTTGCCAACCACCCCGCTACTCCCTCAGGAATGTCAAAAAACAAGGTCTCCCCCGAGGGCGGTTACCCGCAGTCTTGCTGGATATAGCAATGCATAAGTTACTTTCAAATGTTGTAGTTTACGTTTCATTTCCCCAAACTTAGCCCTTTTTTGCAGGTCAGGTGAAAAATCTGGGTATATAGATACCCTAGCACCGTTGTAAAGGATGTTACCCATTTCTGTGGCCTTGTGTAATATAGTCTCTCTATCCTTATAATAGAACATTCTTACCAGGAGGGATCTTGGGGGGGCCTCCGGGTGGAGGAGGTCTAAAGGGCACCCTGTGGGCTCTCTCCATTGCAAAAAAATGCATCTCTAGTCGAAACGTTTTCTTTTAGTTTTGGATAGAGGTGGGAATGGCTAGTGCCTCAGAAACATTTACAGTCTGTGTCCTCACTGGAAACATTCACCATCTCTATTTGTTTTTCCTTACCATTGTCCCTGAGACAAACAGTGACAAGAAATTAGAAGATTGTCACTGTAACAAAAGATGAAGGGAAATCTTCACATGTTCTGGTGACAACAGTCTAAAAGTGGGTTTCCCTTCACTTTGGATTCATAACTGAGAGAATATTAGACTTACTATTTACTCTTAAGGCTCATTTGCATGTGTGTCAATATCCTGTATTTAGGGCATTTATGCAGTGCTTTTTACCTCTTTCCCTCCGCATTATTGTCGAATGACGGCTACAGCGTGGACCTAAATTTCAAGGAAGGCATCAATAGACATCCTCCTGTGCTCGAGCGGCCTGCACCAAGGAGTCAATCAGACTCAGCTGATCACAGATCGGAGTAAGGGGCTGATCCCGACCCCTTACCACGTGATCAGCTGTCAGCCAATGACAGCTGATCATATGATGTAAACAGAGCCGGTAATCTGCTTTTTTTTCTCCTAGCGCTGACAGCGTGATGAAAAAAAAAAAAAAAACCTGATCACCGGTGTCTGTCAGGGGGACATCAGTCCCTTTCACAGAGAGCCACCACAGCCTCATCTGTGCCCACCAGTGCCACCTATCAATGCCCACCAGTGCCACCTATGAGTGCCTACCAGTGCTACCTATCAGTGTTGCCTATCAGTGCAGCCTCATCAGTGCACATCAATAAAGGAGAAAAATTGTTTAACAAAAATTAAAAACCCCAGTAGTGAAAAAAATGATAAAAATTTCATTTGGGTAGAGTGTTGCATGACCACGCAATTGTCATTCAAAGTGCAACAGCGCTGAAAGCTGAAAATTGGCCAGGGCAGGAAGGGGGTTTAAGTGTCCAGTAGGCAAGTGGTTAAAGTTTCATAACCACCCCTCAATGCCTGACTATTACAATAGGCACCATGCAGTGCAGTTAAAACAGATGTGGTGTGTTGTGGTGTTCAAAAAATTAAGCATCATATCACTTTCATGAGGATTCAACTCTTGTCGGCAACGTTCAATAATTTCAAAGGTAACATGCCATAACCTCACTTTAAATGCACTGATAGCATTTATGGCATGTTGGTGAAGCATTAAAAAATGTTAGCTGGGAACTGGGGGAGAGGCAGTGGAGGTTCCAGAATGCTTTGGGAAATAGAGAACTAGTGATACATGCTCTTCACACTCAATGGTGCTCCACTTTGCTATGTGCTCCACGACCATGGGAAAATTCCTCTTCTTTATATAGATAGTCATAAGACAAACTTCAGAGAAAGGTTCCTATCAATGTGCACCATCACCAAGGTAGGGGGCAAAGCCCCGCTTACCAGAGGGAGTGGACCCCCTATACCAGAGGTATGGAGTCAATCTCGCTTGATATATGTAAGCACATCCAATCAATGTGTAGCCATCTCTCCTCCAAAGGCCATCACTCAAATGGTGTTACATCAATCAACTCTCCAAAACAGATTGCCCTCCTAACATTCAGAATGGCTCACGGTTCAAAAACACCAACCATGTGCATGAAAGAGATGACAACTCCACATGTAAAACGGTAACACACTTGCAAGTTAAAAGAATATAAGCGCTTGTAACCATCAATCGATCCCAGGATATTGCTTCCTGGTTTGAAAAAACACAATGGACTGACGTGTTTCATCATAGAGCATCTATCAGTGTGGTTTTCCCCTCTACCTTGGTGATTGTGCACATTGATGGCAAACTTTCTCTGAACATTGTCTTATGACGATCTATATAAAGAAGAGGAATTTTCCCTCTCCTTACTGGAGTGTTCACATTTTGGACTGTTTCACTACAGACTGTTCTAGCATTTTTTTTATTTTTTCTATTACTTTTTCACATGATATATTTTTGATACTGAATTTCATCCTTGAATTTACTTAAAGTGCTGCACCTATGTTTTTATATGATCACATCGTACTGCACTGGTGACATTATGTAAAAGAAAAATTGTGACAAATGACACATTTTATTAAATTTCGTAATTTTTCCCAAAAATATAAGAAAAAAATTACAACTTCAAAAAAACTTGCCATGCCTCTTATTAATACCTCAGTCTGTCTACTTTCCATAAAGGGTGTCATTTGTAGCGTATTTGTGCTGTCCTGGCATTTTAAAGGCCTCAAGAAATTAGATAGGCCATCAGTACAGCAGAATATATTTTGCCCTAAATCTACGAAGATATTTGATTTTGTTGGATCTGTTTTACACCAGAAAGTAGAAAATAAAAAATCCAGTGGAACAAATACCACTAAATTAAAGATTTATTTGCGTGAAAAAAATTAAATAATATAAATTTAATTTGTGTACAGTGTTGCATGACCAAGCAATTGTCAATTAAAATAGCACAGTACTGAATAGCAAAAAAATGGCCTGGTCAGAAAGGGGGTAAAACCTTCCAGAAGTCAAGTGGTTAACAAGAATTCTTGATGCTCTTTTAATGCTTTAAAAACATAACAAAAACACGTCATAAATGCTATAGGCATGCTAATGAGCATTGCTTCGTTCTTCATTATAATCAACACACATGTGGACGAGCCCTTAGGGTCCATTCACACCTCTTCAGCACAGTGCATTGCAGGAATATGTTAGTTGTGTTATCACATTGAGGTGGCATTTTTTTGTCAATGGCATCCAAACACATTAACTTTAAGTACCTCAGATGAACATGTGCTGCAGTGCACCCTAATATTTGGTAACTATGTCAGGCTATCTATTTGAAAGGGTTACTTTAACACAATGCATGTAAAAACATGACAACACCCAATACCGTGTGTTAACATAATACACTTGAATGGACAGGTGTGAGTCCAGTCGTAATACTCACTTCATAGCACGATCCTATAATCTGGCCAAAGAACTCTTTTCAGTCAACTGTACTGTATACTGCTGCTTACCACTACATTAGCTGTTAAGGCACAAACTACCATATGCTAAATACAGTAGTTTACTTGTTCCCTTACCCACATCTAGCCTCACTTTCTATATAATCTTGTAAGGGAGGCCTCTCTCACTTATTGTATCTTGTTTATACTGTAAATATTTTGCTATGCAAATGTTCGAAATTGTCATTCACTTTTTTTTAGATGTGTATTCTATATTTCTTATTTTAATGGAATATGGGAGATGACAAGAAGAATATGTTGGCATAAAGTAAAATAAATGAATAACATTGATAAAATGATTTAACCACTTCAGCCCCGGAAGGATTTACCTCGGTCTTAACCAGACTATTTTTTGTGATACGGCACTGCGTTACTTTAGCTGACAATTGCGCGATCGTGCGACGATGTACCCAAATAAAATTGATGATCTTTTTTCCCTACAAATAGAGCTTACTTTTGGTGGTATTTGATCACCTCTGCGTTTTTTTTTTTTTGCTATAAACAAAAAAAGACTGACAAAAAAAAAAAAAAACAATTTTTTTTACTTTCTGCTATAAAAACATACCCAATAAAAAAATTTAAAAAAATCGAATTTCTTCATAAACTTAGGCCAATATGTATTCTGCTACATATTTTTGCTAAAAATAAAAACAGACAATAAGCGTTTATTGGATTGGTTTGTGCAAAAGTTATAGTGTCTACAAAATAGGGGAAATATTTATGGCATTTTTATTTTATTTTATTTATTTTTTACTAGTAATGGCGGTCATCCAGTGATTTTTAGTGGAACTTCGACATTGCTGTGGACAGATTGGACACCTAGCTGACATTTTTTATACTTTTTTGGGTAACAGTGACATTATTACAGTGATCAGTGCTAAAAATATGCACTGACATTGTACTAATGACACTGACAGGGAAATGGTTAACATCAGGAGTGATCTAAGGGTTAAGTGTGTTTCTAACTGTGTGGAGGGGATGAGCTGCCTGGGATAACACACAGATCTGTCTTCCTGCATATGTGATCCAGACAGAACAGAGATCTGCCTTGTTTACTATGGCAGATCCCCCCCTCCCGCCCCGCTTCGGTGCCCTCCGCTGCTTACTGGAGCCGTCTGTAGCGGCAGAGGTGATCGGGTTCTTCTCCCTGTTAGGCAAGAAGATGAGTGAGGGGAAGATGGCCCCCACCCGTCTCCATATCATTGCAGGGCAGAAACAATGTCAAAACTTCAATTCCACCCATAGCTCTTAAAGGTACTTTTTTTTTTTTTCTCAAATTACATTCAATTATTTTTTTTTAATTGCATTTTAGTATAAATATGATATCTGAGGTCTTTTTGACCCCAGATCTCATATTTAAGAGGTCCTGTCATGCTTTTATTCTATTACAAGAGATGTTTACATTCCTTGTAATAGAAATAAAAGTGACACCATTTTTTCTAGCCCTAGACCTCCTCTGTAACTCAAAACATGCAACCTGTAGAATTTTTTAAACGTCGCCTATGGAGATTTTTAAGGGTAAAAGTTTGTCGCCATTTCACGAATGGGCGCAATTTTGAAGGGTGACATGTTGGGTATCAATTTACTCGGCGTAACATTATCTTTCACAATATAAAAAAAAAAAAATTAGCTAACTTTACTATTGTCTTATTTTTTAATTCAAAAAAGTGTATTTTTTCAAAAAAGTGTGCTTGTAAGACCGCAGCCTAAATACGGTGTGACAAAGTATTGTATATGCATATATATATATATATAAATATATATACAGAATATATATTTATATATATATATATTCACTTTTTTTTTTTATATGTGTATTCTATATTTCTTATTTTAATGGAATATGAGAGATGACAACAAGAAGAATATGTTGGCATAAAATAAAATAAATGAATAACATTGATAAAATGATTTAACCACTTCAGCCCGGAAGGATTTACATATATATATATATATATATATATATATATATATATATATATACACTGTTTGGGGGTTCTACGTAATTTTCTAGCAAAAAAAAAATATTTTTAAAAACTTGTAAACACCAAATCTCAGAAAGAGAGGCTCGGTCCTTAAGTGGTTAAAGGGGTTGTAAACCCTTGTGTTTTTTCACCTTATGGCATCCTATGGCAGTGACCCCCCCCCCCCCCCTGTTTTACTTACCTAAACCCTGGAATGTCACTCGGCTCTTGATTGGATAGATTTATAGCAGTGTAGCCATTGGCTCTCGCTGCTGTCAATCAAATCCAATGATGGGGGCGCCGGGGGGTGGGGCCGAGTCATATATTCAGTGGCTATGGACGCCAAATTATGGACTCGGGAGCATGCCCACAAGGTAACCCCCCAGGATAGCGCTTCTCCTAGGGGGTTATCTGATGCGGGGTTGAGCAGCGAGAGACGCTGAGGGACCCCAGAAGACGGTGTTCGGGGCCACCCTGTGCAAAACAAGCTGCACAGTGGAGGTAAGTATAACATGTTTGTTATTTAATTTTTTTAAATAATCAAAGCTTTACAATCATTTTAATAAACCACATGCATGCAAGCACACAAAAACTTTTAAAAATCTATTAATCTGACATTGCAAACTCCTCTTTATTATTAACTAAGCAGACTAACCAAGAGCACGATTAACTAAAAGTGGAGAAAAGAAAATTAAGACAAAGCTGAAGTTGTTGCCAATAGTCCCCAATCCAGTTTCACATTTTATTTTATGAAAAAAAATCAAGAATTTGGAATTATTGGCAGCAACTTCAATATTGTGTTTATTTATTTTGTCCAATTGTAATAAATTAGCCCCTGTGTCTGCCTAAAAAGTTAAAAAAGTAAACCGATAAGATCATTGACAAAGACAACCATTACCTTTCACTTTAACTGCTTACTTATGTATGAGCTGACCCCTTGGGGTTAACTAGCAATTGTTGTTGCTGTAAATCATAACTGTGAAAAGTAGGAGGGCATAGAAGGGCTTTAGGAAAATGTAGATCAATTTCAGTCTGCTCCTTACAGTGAGGGGACACATTTATTCTGGCATAAATTTGCTTGAACGAACACCAAGGAAAAAAGCAGAAAGTTAACAGCGGATGGAAAGGAAAGGTTCACTCCAACGCAGTGCAAAATTTTGTGGTTTAGATATAAAGTTCTAACATCTGTCTATTGTAAGGCAATAAAACCAATACGTGTACATGTGAGATTAGTTGCTGAAATTCAATAAAATGTATAATATGACATTAACTGATTGCCTTACAGATTGTTTGACTGTGTCAGAAATGAGCAGAATGTTGAATGTAAAAATTTCACTTTCCAAGTCTTGCTTGCAAATATGGCTTGCCTTCAAAGAATAAGTAGAAACAAAAACGCCTTCCGCAGGCGGTGGTTTCAGTGGGGAGCATCGATAGTTTCAAAAAACTATTAGATAAGCACCTGAACAACCACAACATACAATGTACATATACAGTACAGTATATAAAAGAACCATCAGTAGTATTTACAGAAGTGTAAAAATGTTCTTGTACCAACATAGAGCATGAATATTTATGGATGTCTTTAGTTTTTCTATACAATTGAAAGTATTATTGTACCATTGTTAAGAATTCCTACCTTATTACTTGTACCTTTACATTGTTACATATGTAAAACATATGATTACTGTCAGTTTCAGCATATTTTTGTACTCTTTTTGTACCACCTTTTGCACTCAATAAAATAGTTTGTAAACAAAAAAAAAGAAAGTATTATACATTGACTATTTCTTCTGACTAGGGATGACTGAATGTGTCTGGGTTCGGTTCATGGGGCATACATCAAAACCATTGCAAATTCTAAAAATTGCAAACTTAAATCTGAATTACAGTCTAAAAGGAGGTGAATCTTGAAAAAATGTTTTGGACATTTTCCATTATATTAGGCAAGGGATTGTCAAACAAAGGGAATAGGGAGCTGGTCATCAACATGGGGGCATTTAGCAATGGCAAAAAATGTAAAACCTACAGTACAGTGGGGAAAAGGTCCTGATTTTAATGAAACTTCAAGAGTGACATGGGAAAAACACCCAATCTTTAACTTAGATGCATGGCAGATGCCTTTAACCCGTGGTGTTACAGAACAGAATGATTCTCACAGAAAATATAGGGACACGGTATTCTGACATCATATCTTTTGCATGTTCATTAGATTCTTTTTACTTTCGCATTTTTACTTAATACAGTAAAGATTAGTCAATAGTAGCCACAACAGATCTAAAAGCTATAGGAAAGTGTATGTTTAAATAAATAAAGATAAAGCCTTCAACTTTGTACACGTTGGCCAGTAGTACAACAGTTTAATAGAATAGTTAGTGGGCTTCTTTTTTGACTGTTTTTTTTGGGAGCATTGGCATTTATACAGCGATCAGTGCTATAAAAATGAACTGATTACTGTGTAAATGTCACTGGCAGGAAAGGAGTTAACAGTGGGGGCGCTCAAGGGGTTAACTCTGTTACCTAGGGAGTGATTCTAACTGTGGGGGGATGGGACTGCCTGGGTGAGGAAACCGATCATTGTTCATACTTGGTATGAACAACAGATCGCTCTCCTTACCCCTGAGAGCATGGAGATCTGTCTGTTTACATTAACAGATCTTCGTTCTGTCTTTGTGGGGTGAGATTGTGGGTGCCCAGTGGTCATCGCGACTGTCGGGCACACGCATCGGCTCCGGCATCCGTTTATCCCAATTATTTCCCAAATATTAAAAATATAGACTTTCAGTATGTATTAGATAGAAACTGGCTAGCATCAGAACAGTATGCATGTACTTGAATAAGGAGGAAATAGAAATAGCTCTACAGTGTGAGCCTTTTTACTAAGCCTTCTGCAGACAGCACCATCATAGCCTGCAACTTCTGTCTGCAGCATAACAGTCATGGTAATATTACCAGAAATTTGCATACCACATGCATGGGGAAACGCATAACTATGCACCAAAGAGCTTGGTGGGAGCGGCACCTCAATAAGACAAGTTGTCAGCAAAAGGCACACACTCCTCTTACTTAAGGGTACTTTCTTTTAGAGTTCAACTATTGTGTCCTTCTTCTCCTCAAGGGTGGCCATTTTTGTTGGGCCTGCTAATATGCTCTTTTCCTCCTATTTAAGGGTGTAAAGCAGCCTTGTTTTTATCTGGCCAAGTTGCTCATTTAATCTAATGGAAAGCTCACAGCCCATTTTATCCTTCATCTCCTCCTCAAGGGTGCATGGCAGCCAATACTTTTTTGACTTGCTAATTCACCCCCCCCCCCCCTCCTCCTTGAGGGTGCATAGCAGCTTTTTTTTTTTTTTTTACTGTTGCTGTTCATGTTCCCTTTTCTTCCTCCTGATCAATGATCCAGAGCAGCCAGGTTTTTAATGTGCTGTTCATGTGTCTCTTTTTACTCCTTCTCTTCCTCAGGGGTTCAGAGTAGGTACTTTTTACTGTGCTGCTCATGTGCCCTTCTCCCTTTTCTTTTCTATAGCTGATCCAGCCAACTGCCTGAGAAGTTGATAGATTTTTTTATGCTAGTTCTAGGGCTGATCCACAGACCTCTGCAGTGCTGCTACAGAAGTGGAAGAAGGAAACTTTACCAAATCACATCTATGCCCAGCATCTTCATGCCAGCTGTCATGGGCAGGAGTCAGGCTCAGAGACCACTGCCAGTAGCTATAGCAGTAGAGAGGCTCCTACTGACCAGCAGGATAAGTACAGGAGCAGGTGGATGACACCAACTCAACTGAGGCACAGAGTCCAAGCACGAACTGATCTTCACCAGAGCTCCTGATGGTGGAGATGGGTTTCGCTCCATGCTAGTGAAAAGTTGCATTCCTCAGGGTCACTCTAGCAGGAGTGAGCAAGCCAGAGTTCAGTAACGGGGTAGCAGGTAGAGATCAAACAGAAGTGTAGTCGGTAAGCATGCCAAAAGTCAGTAACAAGTGGTTACAGGATGGGATCAAGCAGAAGCGTAGTCGAGGAACAAACCAAAGGTCAATAAAAAATGGTTGCAGGTTGAGCTCAAGAGGAAGCATAGCTGACGAACAAGCCAAAGATTGGTAATGAGTGGTAGTGAAGATACAGACAGTAGCAGGAGTGGAAGGAGCAAGATATTGGCTGGTGAAGAGCACAATAATCTGGCAAAGTACAGAGACATGACTTAAATCAGTAAGTTCATGGGAGGTGCAAAGAGTTCAAGGTTCATCAGAAACAAGGTACAAGGAAAGATTGTCCAAGGAATCAGACAGGGTGCTATCCAGCATCTCAGGTGGCACAGCATGAATAGTTACAGCCAGACACCCCAGAATATGCAGATTTAGAGTCGGACCCTGACACCAGCTTTGCCTAACACCCAGTTTATGCTTTTTGCCCTTTTGTGATCTGTTCTACACCATAGTGCCATGTACTCAGCTGCCATTATTTTGACCAGAAGGCCATATGCCAGTCATCATTACATTGTAGAGAAGGCTGACCATGCCCTGCACCAATATGTGGAATGCCTGAAGCAGCAGCAGGGAAAATAAAAATATAAGGAGGAGGGTTGGGATGTTTGCTTTAAGGAGGATGAGTTGGGTAGGGGTGCTGATGGTGAGAAGGAGTGTTCATGTGTAGGAATGAGCTTCGAGTTCGAGTCGAACTCATGTTCGACTCGAACATTGCTTGTTCGCCTGTTCACCGAACAATTTGGGGTGTTCGTGGCAAATTCGAAATGCCGCGAACACCCTGTAAAAGTCTACGGGAGAAATCTAAAGTGCTAATTTCAAAGGCTTATATGCAAGTTATTGTCATAAAAAGACAATAGCTGTTTTTTCGGGAGCAGTGATTTTATTAATGCTTAAAGTGAAACAATAAAAGTGTAATATTCCTTTAAATTTCATACGTGGGGTGTGTGTATAGTATGGCTGTAAAGGGGCACATGTTTCCCGTGCTTAGAACTGTCCCTGCACAAAGTGTAATTTCTGCAGGAAGAAAAGTCATTTAAAAGCACTCGCGGCTATAATGAATTGTCGGCTCCCCGTAATACAGAGAACAGTCATTGAAAGTCATTGATTTAAAAAAAAAAACCTTCAGGTCTGATATGGATATTAAGGGGAACCCCGGGTCAAATTAAAAAGCATGCAACCTGGCAGGAAAAGAGGGGGGGATGAGAGAGCGCCCCCCCCTCCTAAACCGTACCAGGCCACATGCCCTCAACATTGGGAGGATGCTTTTGGGGGTCTGTGACCCCTCAAAGCACCATGTTCCCATGTTGATGGGGACAAGGGCCTCCTCCACACAACCCTGGCTAGTGGTTGTGGGGGTCTGCGGGTTGGGCTTATCAGAATCTGGAAGCCCCTTTTAACAAGGGGACCCCCAGATCCCGGCCCCCCCCCCGTTTGAAATGGTAAGGGGTTATCTGACCCCACCCCCCTCTGACGCAAGGGGTAACCCCGGGCTTCCCCAGTGACGTGCGGGTGACCCCGCCCCCTCTGATGTAACGGAAAACTGCGTTACATCAGAGGGAGGCGGGGTCACCCGTACATCACTGGGGAAGCCTGGGTTCCCCCTTGCGTCAGAGGGGGCGGGGTCAGGTGACGGGTGTCCCCATCCTCCTCAGCTAAGCTCTTATTAGGCCATCACTGGGATTCCCGCAGTGTCTCCGTGGAGACAGGATGCGCTGTGCTGGACCATCGGGAGAGATCACCCATCGCTGGACTGGCCAGGGTTGTGGGGATGAGGCTCTTGTCCCCATCAACATGGGGACATGGTGCTTTGAGGGGTCACAAACCCCCAAAGCATCCTCCCAATGTTGAGGGCATGTGGCCTGGTACGGTTCAGGAGGGGGGGCGCTCTCTCGTCCCCCCTCTTTTCCTGCGGCCTGCCAGGTTGCGTGCTCGGATAAAGGGTCTGGTATGGATTTTTGGGGGGAACGCCACGCCATTTTTTTTTTAATTTGGCGTGGAGTTCCCCTTTAAAATCCATACCAGACCTGAAGGGTCTGGTATGGATATTTGGGGGGAACCCCACGTCTTCTTTTTTTTTTTTTTTTTTTTTTTATTTGACCCAGGGTTCTTCTTAATATCCATACCAGACCTGAAGGGCCTGGTAATTGAATTTGGGGGGGAACCCCACGCTTTTTTTTTTTTTTTTTTTATCAATGACTTTCAATGACTGTTCTCTGTATTACGGGAGCCGACAATTCATTATAGCCGCGAGTGCTTTTAAATTACTTTTTTTCCTGCCGAAATTACACTTTGTGCAGGGACAGTTCTAAGCACGGGAAACATGTGCCCCTTTACAGGCATACACACTATACACACCCCCCAGGTACAAAATTTAAAGGAATATTACAGTTTTATTGTTTCACTTTAAGCATTATTAAAATCACTGCTCCTGAAAAAACTGAAGTTTTTAAAAGTTTTTTTGCATTGATACATGTCCCCTGGGGCAGGACCCGGGTCCCCAAACACTTTTTAGGACAATAACTTGCATATTAGCATTTAAAATTAGCACTTTTGATTTTGAACGTTCAAGTCCCATAGACTTTAATAGGGTTCTAAAGTTCATGCGAAGTTTAGGTCTGTTCGCAGGTTCTGGTGCGAACCGAACTTGGGGTTTTTATGGCTCATCCCTATTGACATGCTGGAGGTAAGGAGGATGAGGCAGGTTAGGGTGCTGGCAGAAGAGGATGATTGCCAGTGCTAGGAGTGAGGAGGAGGACATTTTTGGTGGGGATTCAAAGAGGAACTTTGACCCATATCCAATATAAGGGGAAAATCTAGGAGACCATCTGCTACCATGCCACCATCCAAGAGTGGGCCCAAATGATATACTCTAAAGATATGTGGCAAATTATCTATTTTCCAAATGTTTCTATTATCTAAATTAAATAACAAAAATTTAACATATTACTAATCTTAAGTCATTGTGGCTGCATTATTTTTTGCTTTTTAAGCTTTTTATGCTTTATTTTCACCTGGGAATCCTGCTAGTTACACCATTTTTATCCTAGGACAACAACAGCATTGCTATTCAAGGACAAGGAATGTAGCAGGACTACAGAACACATCCCTTTCAATATCATAAGGTGAGGGGGGGGGGGGCAGGAACACTGAGAAATGATAGCAATCCAAAGAGCAAGACATAAGAAATGGGTTACCAGTTCACAAGGCTTCTGCAAGGGGAAAACAGTTCTTTTTACACACATCAAACAGGTATAATAAACTGCAGTATATTTACCAGGCCAAAATAGGGTAAATAATTTAATTGTTAGGGTTTACATAAATCTGCAACCACAATAAAGAAAAAACTCCAGGTAATAAGAATATGTATCTTATCCTAGCTTGGTCTCCCTTACATTCCTCTCCTTACTCCACCATGTCTTACACACCCTCTCTGCGCTTCTCTGTATTCTTTTATAGCCTTCTCTCCTCGCCACCTCTCCCAAACATTACATCTGCTGTCACATCCTTCGCAGTTAACTTGCCTACTGCTCGCTGTCATACTTTCCACACGCCATTGCCAGACTCTGCCTTTGCACATATTGCCCATTGTCATTGTCTTCTCCACTCTGCTTACAGATAAAGCTTGCTATTATACGTTTCTCCCTCACATACTTTTTGCCAGACCCACAGATCTCCCATGCATAGTGCCTCTCATAATTCCCTCTTCACTCTTTTCTTGCACATATTGCTTACTAAAAATATTTCTTCCCCCGAAGTTTTCTTATAGTTTCTTCCCCATCCCACTCAAACTCCCCTAAACTCTAGCACAAGTACCTGACGTTATAATAAGGCAGCATTAAGCAATGCAATAATGCCTTGCAGTATTCATAACCCTTCTCTCAGTCAAGTTTTTGTAATTATGAGAAGTTAAAGTGTATGCATATCCAAAACTTTTTCTTTTAGTTTTGGATAGTAGGGAAGAATTAAAACCGCTATGAAGTATTTGTGTACTTGCTTGGTACAGTATATTCACCTTCCCTACCTGTCCTGGTGATCATTGTCCCTGAGACAGAAAGTGAAGGGGAATCCAATATTTAGGAGCTGTCTCCAGAATAAAGATGACCTTTAAAATTTCCAATTGGGGCCCAAGGAAAACTTTTAGAGATAAGGCGAATTCCCCTCACTATGTACAGATTTTCACTAATTTCCTAATTTTTGGGACACGAAATGATGAGAAATCTCCCCAACGAAACATAGACAGCACAACATAAACTGATAAGGGTCATAACCATTCCCTCTCCATCCAAAACTAAAAAATGTTCAGGCTATGCATACCCTTTAATACAAAAATGTATTTCAACTGATTATAACAGGAATGTTTAAATGCTTTCTCTAAATGAATAGCAAAAGAATGGGCTAGAGGTTGTTTTCATTTGCTTGAAATTCTTCTTTGAAGCCAAATTACTGAAACACAAGGTTTTATATCCCTGGTGAAAAGTGAAACAGGAAATGACTCATACATCCATCCATACGTTTTCCTTTACTACAATAACCACAGGACAAGACAAACATTTTCAGATGAGAAACAAAATAATGTTTACTTGTGGTAGTCTGTCTTTTGTAGTCATGAATAACTGTACCAATAAATTATTGTACTTATGTCCAAAGCTGCACTTCAGCTCATGACAATAAAACCATACTAAACAAATCTGCAGGTGCTGTTGAGCAATTATTTGTCTGTGTTTTATCTTATAATAAACACAATTGTGTGTACATGTCTACACACACATATAAAATGATGTGTGCTCACACAACTCATCATGATATTTTATTTCTGCATAAGACAAATTTCTGATATGATGTCCATTGGGATTGTTCGACAATAGTCTGTTCTAGGTAATGGACTTTAGTTTTTTTGCATTCTAACAAGAAAGATCTCCCCAGGGATAGCTGATCTTCATATGTAAGCAGGTTAAAAAAGTCAGATAGGTGCTGTCCCGTCCAGGAGGGTAAGATTTAATGCCTTTCCTGGCTCTTTGGTCTTTTGGCGGGTTCTTCTCTGGGTCTACACCACTAATCCTGTGGTATATAAATATGGGACAGTGGTCTGGTAGGTGGAGAACACCCCAGAGAGGTAGTTGAGGAGGGTTCATGGATTTTTTTCCATGGAGACCCCAAGAAAGAGGGAAAGCTGAAACCGGGCCTATATGGGAGAGATATGGTGACTGATATCTGCAAGGAGCAGAAGGGGACCATCTATCACCATTGGGATGTAAAAATATCAGAACCTGGGTTTGGCCCCAAAGACACCAGGAGCATTTCTCTGAAGAATGAGAGTGCCTCTGAATTACTATAATTGCTTGGACTTCACCTTTGAAGGTATGCTGGGTCAGCACAGCCTGTAGTTAAAAAAAGGGATGTAGGAAAATTCTGTTCTTTTATGCTGAACTTTGAAATGTTCATTCTACACTTTTCTTAAGTAAAGTAATGAAACATTGTTCTTGCCTGGTCTGAAGTTACTGAAAGGGGTGTAACCAGCACACATAATTTGTAGAGTAGGTCTTAACACACTGGGGGAATAAATATATAATTAAGGATTGGAGTAGTGTGAAGACACAAGTGGTTACCTGGTGTAATGGAGGTTTAGCCAGCAGCCTGTCGATAGCGTGTCCCTTCTGCCAGCAATCTGTTTACCAGAGCAACAGGAGTGGATTCGCACCACAAAGATTCCCATTCTGTACAGAGGTATGGAGGTTCAATAGTTAAGTTAAATGCACATGTGGAGCCCACGCAGGGTGCACAGTGGGGCCCACTCTCCTACTCGGGAGTAGTAGTAGAGAACGCTGGTCAGGTGGATGTGGACAGAACTCAGAATGTCCCTCCTAAATGCAAATTACAGATAAAGTATACATTATCACGGTGAACCGAGAGTTAATTGGAGAGCAGTTGCTGTGCAAGTGTTCATGGCATATGTTCATCTCTAAGAGTAGAGGCCCACTTTAATGTTGAGTATCCCCCCTGTCAGCCTCAGCCTTGTCCCAGGTAATGGATTAAAACAACGCAAATGTACTCTGTATGAGTAGAGTAAAGTGACCCTGTACAAGGTGTCTAGTGTAGCCCAGAAGAACCCACCCTGGGGTGGGCAACTCATGTGACCCTTGTTTGGCGCCTAATGAGGAGGGAAACATGGAGGACGTGACAAACAACAACCATCCTACCACATTACACATGCCCAGAGCTTGTCTGGATTATTTAATTTCACATATACTGTATATCAAGGACATGCATTGTTTTTATCTTGGTTATGCATCAGTCTTTGACTGCTAACTATAGGTACTACTGTTTCATTATGACATAGAAATCAACAATCCTTATACCAGGTCTAATTTCCTCTCTGTATCTCTTGTCTCTACACAGATGAGTACAATAACCATGTGCAACAGTCTTCAGAGTGTTGATGCATTTAATAGGCCAAAACAGATACCTGAGGAAACTTCTCTGTGTGACATATGAAGGGTCAGAGGGTCAGGAAGGGTTAAAACACACATCCAGTTACATTTTTGATGTCTATGTACAATTGGTAAAAAAACTTCACATCCTGTCCCAGGGGTTCAACAGGAAGTTAAAGCTGCAGTGTTCCCTGGCAGGTGATGCAGGATCACCCAAGGCATGGAATCTAAGCTGCAGTTGATCCACACCATAGCTCCTGATGGTGGAGATGGGCTAGGGACTTTAGTGGTCCCAGCTTACTTTGCTGCAAACTGGCACCAGGTTTCAGCCTTCAGGATCGACCCACCAAAGGAACGGTCTGGCTTAAGAGTGGAGAGTGTTCTCAGGGCTGCCAAAATGAGATCCAGTCAGGGCAGGCAGGTGATAAAGTATTCAGATCCAAGTAGAGGTCAAGGCAGGCAGCACGCAAGATGCATAGCTTAGTCTGAGCAGAGGCCTAGGCAGGCAGGAAGCAAGAGAGTGGTCAGGTCAACCGGGGTCAGCAACAAACAGGCAAATGGCAGACAAGTATTATAGCTCTTAGGTATCTGGTGATAAGACACAACACCATCCACTTGAAAGGCTAGTGCGTAAATACCCTTCCAATTAAAGGACACAGCATCATTACTGGGAGCTTTGTAAATCCTAAAGCTAGTAAGGAAACCTAGGAAGAGCCAGCATAGATCCTGTGAGTACTTGAAATCCTAGGTGTATTTGAGTGTCCCCATTGGATGATTTCCCCTTACCATGTGTTTTGGGACAACTCTAAAAATGATGGATTCCCCTCATTTTTCTTTTTTGGTGACAATAATCATCATTACACATAGAGAAATGACCCCCCCCCCCCCCCCCCAGTGGAGACAAAGACAGCATTAAAACCACTCTAACAAAAAATAAAAACATAAATTAAATAGGATTTACCTACAGCAAATGACCGCTATATAGAAATTAAAGAGATGTGTTGTTGAATACTAGATAAGGATACACCAATTAGTAGCCAGTAGACTAAGTATTCTATTGGTATACTATTAGGAGACCCCAATGTAGGTTCATTGCCTGATGTTTATCTATTTCTCCAGCAAAGCATGTGTTCTTGCTTGACTGCATCCAATGTTGAAACACTGGGGTGGTTATGCTTTTTTTTATACCCAGCTATGTTCATGTAATACTACATATTATGACACCTTTATGAATAACAGATTTAATGAGGGATTTACCATTCCATGTTTAATAATATTTTGCAATACAGTATTATGCACAGAAAGCAAAAAGCATTTGACAGACAAGCATCTTAAATCTAGAAGGTGTTTTCAGCAATTTAGGAGGAAATGAATGAAAGTTTTTCACAACACGAGTTGAGAATCTACAGGCCCAAACTACTTAAAAAGTGGTAGGGGTGAAGAGTGCTTTGTAAATATACAGAAAGATTAGGGATTAGCACAGCCAGTTGTGAGATGGACAGGCAGGGTGGGCCTGGCTTCCTTCTTTTACCTCCGTCGCTTAGCCTTCAACATTAGCCTAACAACATCCCGTGAATTCTGGATTAAACAGCAGACATCCAACTGATGTTTGCACTAGACCACAACATGGTACGACTCTTTAGGTTGCCTGGTAGCTACAAGTAATATGAGAAAAGACATTACACTGCTGGTGCCAAAGCTTTGAACAAAATTACTTCCTTTAACACACCACCTTAATTATGTGCTGGGGAACATAAAACAGGTCAGACAATTTGTACTGGGAAATCATAATTCCATCAGACCAAAGCAGGTAGTGCCAATGATTTATGAATGAGGTGTCATAATTATTTTTTTAGTAAACAGATCAGGTTTCCTTAATAGGACGGGACTCAAAGTACTAATTAGCTTTTTGTAGGAGAATGTCACCAACCAGTCACGACAAAAGTCGTTTTTTTACATTGTATTTTTGGCCCGGTAATTCAAGCAGATGTTCTCTGTAATAACTGGGAGGATTAAAGTCCTGCTGCATATAACTTTGCAAACTGCTATTTATCTTCCCTTTTACCTTTCATAACTTGATGGCTATTTTGAAAGTATTTTTGTCCTTTGAAAGTACAATTATATTAACCTAAAAAGAGCTCTAAAAGATTATATATTTCTAAGGAGGGAAACTTACCCTTTTAATAAATAGTTTTCATCCTATTTATCATAAATAGAATATGAGGATACAAATTACTTAGTATCAGCTATATTGTCTCCAAAAGTTTTTCCTATTAAATACATTTTCAAAGAAAACTATTTTTTTTTTCAGACAATTGTATATGCAAAATGCTGTCAATTTATTTCAGGAAAAAAATATGCCAACAGATTTTGCCAGTTCATTAATTTTTTTAAATCAAATATTTTGTTGACAATATACAGTACACAGTGGTGGAAAGCTAGAAAACCCTTGAAGGTGGAATCATTGTTGTTTGTTTTTATTTTGTCACAGTTTTATTTTATCATGCATTTATCAGTTATTCTACCTTTTTTTTTTTTTTTTACCATTTTTTTTTTTTTCAACTTTAGCATCGCAGTAAAACAGGCGCAGATGTGGCAAAGCAAAAAAAAATGCTTTCTTTCATCGATTTTGGAAAGCGCTGCGTTAACTGTTGCCGCTTCGTAAAATGATGTATTATATTAATAGTATTTAACTACTAAGTAAATAATAACGAAGCTCCAAAACTATTTAACCTACCACATACAAAACTAAGAATTTATGCAAATGTATTTGGTCTTGGCAACTCAATGCAGCTGTTTCTGGTGTAGGCAAAGTAACAGTTGAAGAGAATAGAGGTTAATTATTGATAGAGCTTAGTTAAGGGTTTTAATTTGGTGTAATGTCAGCCTGGAGGGTTCAGTGTTTTTAAGGTAAGTGTCAGAATTGGGTGAGTCAAGTGTTAAAGAGACTGTCATGAGAGATGTATGTGGCTGACATTGCTTACCTATTTCTGAAAATAACATATGCCTGTTTATGCTGATGTATAGGCTTCAGTGCTCTCTGATTGACTAACCTGAAACAAGGATCTAGATAAGGAATTAAACATTTTCTGACAAACATGACAGATTAGGTTAAGTTTTAAGTCAGCAGTGGAGGGGGAGTAGGTTCAAAGAAACCCTGAAAGGCATCTACACAATCAAAATGCCTGTTTCCTACACTAACTACACTCGGGGCCACAATCTTTGTCAATGTTTTTAGTATTCAACACTTCTGGGCATGTCAGATGGCAGTGTTCCCTGCCACATGCCATGGTTCAATCTTCTGACTCCTCTATAATTTCTGAGACTTGTTTTGATTTAGACCCCTTTCACACTGGGGCAGTTTTCAGGCGCTTTAGCGCTGGAAATAGCCTCTGCTAAGTGCTTGAAAACCACCTCCCATTCATTCAAGTGTGACTTTTCACACTCGGAGGGTGCACTTGCAGGACGTAACGAAAAGTCCTGCAAGCAGGATCTTTGGGGCAGGTTAGGACCATTGTATTTAGTGCTCCCAAAAGGCCCTGCCCATTATAATGAATGTGCATGAAAAGCGATTCGGAAGTGCTGCAACACAGGAGTTCTTAACCCCTTCTTTGGGGTTAAAAGCTCCACGCTAGCGGCCGCTTAAACAGCGGTAAGGTGTAAGGTGTAGGTGGGGAAGGAGGCATCTGACACTCCCAGAATGTTTGAATGGCAAAGAAATTGGTATAGGCTCCAGCTCTGGAACACAGGGAAGGTAGGGCTCAGATACGGGACACTAGAGACGTGAGTATGCTACCTCTGCTATTGCAAGAAACTGTAATTTTGTTTGTTTGGAAACCTGACAGGGTCACTTTTAGGGCTCATTTAGGAATTTGGTTAGGTGCTCAAGTAAGGCAGTGTCAGGCATTATTGTAGAGAATGCTTTTTAGGGAGGTACACTGGATTCATGGTGCAGATGTATTGTGCAATGTCCATATTCCCTGAACAGGGCAATATAGTGGGCAGCACAGTGGCACAGTGGCTACCACTTCCTCCTAACAGAACTGGGGTTGTCGGTTTGAGTCCTAACCATGGCACTAACTGCCTGGAGTTTTCAAGTTCTCTCTGTGCCTGCAAAGACATGCTGGTAGGCATAGGTGTGCGCAGCCTATTGCATTAGGGTGTGCACCCCAAAACTCAAACAAACATGAATGCCACCTGCTGTCACAGGGAGGAGGCTCTGGTGGTGGGAGACAGTTGATTGGGAGCATATTGCGCTACACCCAAAATACGAGTTTAATGTGTTCCTAAGGTTGAACCTAGCCTTTAATACAATGAGGGCATTTACACTGGCCACTGGCATCCCCCCAACCACCCACCTGGTGCTGCCCCTGGATAATGGTAATTCGCATTGGGGTGATTAGGGTACACCCAGCACACCCTGTGCGCACGCCTATGCTGGTAGGTAAATTGGCTCTAGTATTAATGTGAGTTAGGGACCTTAGATTGTAACCTCCTTGAGGGCAGGGACTGATGTGACTGTACAATATATGTGGGCACTTTCACACTGGGGTGGGGGGGGGGGGGGGGCGTCTGCGGTAAAGTGCCACTAGTTTAAACAGCACTTTACTGAAGTTTTAGCTGCATTTTTTGGCCGCTAGCAGGGTGCTTTTAACCCCTGCTAGCGGCAGAAAAAGGGTTAAAAGCGTCGAAAAGAGCCGCTGCCAAAGTGATTAGCAGGCGCTTTGGGAGCACTGGCCATTGATTCCAATGGCAGAGGCGATTTACCACTCCCACAATGATCCAAAGATGCTGCTTGCAAGACTTTTTTCCCGTCCTGCAAGCGCACCTAGTCAATGTGAAAGCACTCAGGCTCTTACACTGGAACTGCAGGGGAGGCGTTTTTCAGGCGCTTTACAGGCGCTATTTTCTAACCCTTTAGAGCCTGAAAAACCTCATGCAGCGTACACGTGATCGGAATTCTCGTCGGAAAAAGCCGCTAAATTCCGCTAAAACTGCCTTGCCTACACATGGTCACACCAAATTCCGACCGTCAAGAACGAGGTGACGTACAACACTACGACGAGCCGAGAAAAAATGAAGTTCAATGCTTCCGAGCATGCGTCGAATTGTTTCCGAGCATGCTTAGGAAGTTTGCACGTCGGAATTGCTACAGACGATCGGAAATTCCGGTAGAAACCTTTTCCGTCTGAAAAATTGAGAACATACTCTCAAATTTTTGCTAGCGTGAATTCGGCCAGCAAAATTCCAATGGAGCATACACGCGATCACATTTTCCGATGAAAAGCTCTCACCGGTCTTTTGCTGGCTGAAATTCCGATCGTGTGTATGTGGCATCAGTGTGAAAGTAGCTGTGTAAATTGACAGCACTACGTAAGCACCTGTAATAAATATGGTAAGACACTTTTTTATTACTTTGTCTTTTCTGTGCAGCACAGTCAGTTAAGGCACACCAATTACAGTAAGGTTCTGAATAAAAATGTACTGAAATAAACAAAATGCCATTGCTGACCTCTGCTTCTGAAAATGCTAGTTGTCTGGCTCCAGTGCTTTCTGAGTCACCACCCCAGAACAAATGCTGAATGCTGATCAGGGTTTCTGATTTCACTTATGGGTCTCAGAAAATAATAAAGTCAGATAATCAACACAACAGCCAGGAAACTGTTAATTTCAAAAGGCAAAAAATCAATAGCTGTCCTGGTATTTTTCTTACTACAGGTTTCCTCTAAGTTGATGTGCTGTACAGACCAGAGGAAGCTCTACAATGAAAAAGACATAACTTATTGACATTACCAGCACACTGTTGTTCCCATTTTCTGTTTAATAATTAAAGTGGTTCTAAAGCCTCAAGGTTTTTTCACCTTAAAGCGGTTCTGCACACATTTCATTTAGTAAATCTCTTTGCCTTCCAAATCAGGCAAAGA